>SCDZ01000273.1:0-88123 GCA_004143845.1 Drosophila lacertosa | reverse complement strand
TATATATATATATATATATATATATATATATGTGTGTGTGTGTGTGTGTGTTTGTGTGGTGTGTTGTGCCAAACGACAGACAGCAATTGATTGATGTTTATCTCAGACATAATTTAGTATCGTTTAGACAGATACGCCCCACTCGCAACTTATCGCTAAGACTTGGTCAACAAATGTTTTATCTACTCGAAGGAGTAGTGAGCCTGGGCGTGGGCTTATGTCTTATCGGGGAACTTAGCTGAGGCATCAATTAGTTAAGTTGTTGCCCTAAAAAAAAAAACTAAAAAGCAGAACTAGAACAACGCATCGTATTTATTACCTTTAGACTTGGACTGCGATTACGTTTTATCAGCAAATTGACTTTTAAACTTAATAAATTAGTTTGCGTTGTTTTTTTTTTAATTCTTTCTTTGTGCTGCGATCCCATGTGACTTTTATCTTAACTTAAAAAGTTTGAGATTAGACAACTAGAAGTGCGGGGTTTCTACCCCCAAAATATTAGAGACAACCCGTACTAGATGGCTTTAAAGTTCTTCATTATCATTTATGCATACCGCAATAACGACCACCTAGTGACAACCACCCCGAAATAAAACAGTGTTAAGCCCATAGATAGCAACAATTTATCAAACCATTAATTAATTATAGCTAAGAATAATTTTGATCCAATAAGCTGACTTAAAAACAATAGAAATGTTTCTAAGCAGGAATAAGAGAATTCCACTCAATAGCAACTAAAAGTTCAGATCCATCTATATAATACCCCCTCGTCGAACATTTCATACCAAGTGTCTGTCGTATCCTTTATTTGAACTAATCACTTTCTCTGATCTTCCTTATAGCCTGCACGTGCTTTCGCTGGGCGGCAACCTGGTGAACGAGGTGCCCGAGTCGGTTGGCTCACTGAGCCAGCTGCAGGCGCTGGTGCTGTGCGACAATCTCATCGAGCATCTGCCGATGAGCATTGCGCGCCTGAAGAACCTGAAGTCGCTGCTGCTGCACAAGAATAGACTGAAGCACTTGCCCAAGGACATTGTCGCACTGAAGAACCTGACCGAGGTGGGTAAAGAATGAAAGCAAACACTTATGTGAATTATCTAATCCTGCGATATTTTTTAGCTGAGCTTACGTGATAATCCGCTGGTGGTGCGCTTCGTCCAGGACATGGCCCTGAAGCCGCCGACGCTGCTGGAGCTGGCCGGGCGCATTGTGAAGGCGAGCGGACAGCGACCGGGTCCCGGCGACCTGCCGCGCACACTGGCCGAGTATCTGAATAGCGCCAACTGCTGCGTTAATCCCAACTGCAAGGGCGTGTTCTTCGACAACCGCGTGGAGCACATTAAGTTCGTGGACTTCTGCGGCAAATACCGCGTGCCCCTGCTCCAGTACCTCTGCTCTTCGAAGTGCATTGAGCCCGAGGAGCTGTCGCGGCCGTCCAGCAGCAATGCCAGCGCCAGCAGCGGTTTTATGATGCGCAAGGTACTCCTGGGCTAGACGACCAGGTAGCAAAGTTCGGGACCGGGTCCGTGAATTGAGCCCAAACGTTCGTCAAGTCGTTGGCTCGGCCGGGCCTCAAAACGGAGCGGAACCACTCGTCGGTTGGCTGTGGTGTTGTTGCGGCGGAGCCGCACTGTGAAATCCATTGGCTTTATCACATTACCAAATTTTTTACCAAATTTGCTATATATGAATTTTTTGTTCATTGTTACGTTATGTTATGCTATAAACCCCAACATGAAATATATATATATATATACACAAACATGTATCCCCCAAGCGCTGCCTGGCTCACTCTATATTTACTCAGCACAGAATAGAATATACGCAAAAGAAACAAGGAAAACTACCAATGTATCAAATAACTTTTCCACCCGTCTTTACATATCATGCAGTTTAGGTAATCAAACAGTTCTTTTTTGTTTGGTGCCTAATTTCATGGTAAAAGTTTTCTTTCAAATAAAGGTCATTGCAAGGGGATGCAAACAACTACGCAATACTCTGTTCATACAAATAACAGCTTTAAACACTTAATAGCATATACAAATAATCTTAGACAATTTGACAAACGAAATGAAGTAAGGATAATTATCATGGTACAAAAACAACACAAATATTCATAATTTTATTTATATAGATATTTTATTTTACTTTCTGAGAAACATTAGCAGCTATACGTAATTGCCCAGTATCGCGGAAACGAGAAAAAAAACGTAAAATAAAATCAAAATTATATGTATGGGCATTTAACTTAAAAATTATAAAATGATACAAAATGGTTGTCCTTTATCGAATAGTCATTAAAATAGGCAACGATACATAAATACAGAATGTGGTGACATGAGGCGAACGCATTTTTCTGGCTCATTCAACAACTTACAGAACTATGCGCAGGCTTTGATTATAGGAAATAATAGGGTTTTAATTGCCACGCAGCGGAACTGATCGGAACTTAATGCTTGAGCTTAAATATAAACAATTGTTGATTTGTATGTGAGTGTGTGTGTGTGACCTAGAGACTTACAACTAAGCCAGAGGGTACAAATACAGACAGAACGCATTGGAAGAGTATACTAAAGGATATCCAAAGCTCAGTCAGTGTGTTTTGTCCTGTTTCGGAACTAGCGGCCGTTCAAATGTACCATCAATGGGAGCGATTGGAATACGAAGACATATAATCATATCATATCATATCAGTTATGGCCTAATGGCTAATATCCTAATAAGTGAAGTTATTCGTTATGCTACCTCTGGATCCTTGGGATTGGTGTTGTGTGTGCGTTTTGGGTGTGTGATTTATCTCATACTCGTTATGCTATTTATGCGGAGTAGTAGTTATATGTATTCATAGTAGTCGCTTGGAATGGGCGTCCATTGGTGGGCCGATTCGTCTATTGGTCCATTACCTCCTGGCTGGTATCGTCCACCTCCATGGCGGCCGGTTCGTCCTTGGCGGCCTCATCGGTGGCCATGTCGCCGGCGCCAGCGGTAGCGCCGCTTTCGGCCATCACCACCTCCTCGACGGCCGTGGAGGGCGAGACCCGTGCGTCCTCCTCCTCGACTGGTGTGTCCTCCATGGGCTGGTCGTTCAGCGTCAGCGTTGGCGTTGCGCCAGCTACAAAAGAAGTGGCCGCCTCTGCTGACGGCGTGACGGTTGCCTCTGCTGCGGCCGGCGACTGCGGCGTTGCCACCTCATCGGTCTCAATGGGCACGGGCACAGCTCCAGGTTTGGCGGCAGCCGCTGCCGCAACAGCAGCATCAGCAACAACAGCGTCAGCTTTTGTATCAGCATCAGCAGTTCCATCATCTGCTTTCACTGGTTCAGAGGCTGCGGCAAGTGCAACAGTCTTTGTCGACTCCTTCTTTTCATCCGCAGCTGGCGCTGTGGCACTTGTAGCCGACTCATCTGTGGGTGCATCCGCCTTAGGTTCAGTCTTTTCAGTGTTGCTCTCATCGGTGGCTGCTTTGGGCTCCAGCTGGGTCTCAGTCTTGGCTTCAGCAACGGCTGCAGTCGTCTTGGCTGACTTTTCCTTGTCAGCTGCAACTTTGGCTACAGCGACTGTCGGATCGGCGGCTTTCTCTGGCGACGCCGCAGCCGCAGCTGGTGCTGCTTGTTTATCCTTATTTTCAACTGGCTCCAACTTTGGCTCCTCGTCCTTTGGTTCTTTCTTCGCGTCAACACCTTTGGCGGCAGTTGCGTCGCTCTTCTTCTCAGTCTCTGCCTTTTTCGCTGACTCGTCTTTCTTTTCGGCGCTCTCCGGCTCACATTTCTCTACTTTCTTCGGCTTCTGCTCGGCGGTGACTTGATCATCTGTATCATCCAGCGAATCCTTGGCGGGACTGTTGGCGGCTGTATCCTTAACAGCCTCGGCAGTGCCGCTGTCCGTTTCATCGGACTCGGCGGCCGCTGGAACTTCGGCAGCTGCCTCTGGCATCTCCTTTGGCTCCTTATTCTCATTTAATGACTTCTTGGCCTTCGGCTCCTCCTCTTCGTCGGGCTCCTCGATTTCAGGTGTCTCCTGAGTATCCTCGTTACGCTCCGGTTTCTTTTCAGTTACTTCCTTCGCAGCATCTGCGGCATCGGCCTCTGCCTCGGCCTCGGCTTGATCTGCTTCCGGCTTGCTTTCGATAGCGTCTTCATCCGCATCCTCTGCATTGGCCTCTTCACGCTGCTCGTTCTCGTCGTAGTCAAGCTTCGCCTTCTTAGCCTTGGGCTGGACGGCGGCGTCGTCGGTGCGTGGGCAGCTGGCCTTAAGGGCACCGCTAGTGTTCTCCTCGTTTCCGCCGTTGCGCTCATCTACGTTGTTGAAAATGTTCTCATTCTCCATTTCGATGTCAATGTTCACTTCCAGCGAAAGATCGCCATTGCCCACAGAGTCCAGCGAATCGCCGTTTTCGGACTCCGTGCGTTTGCGTCCGGGATCAATAGTGCTGACAACTGAATGAGAACGGGAGGAGGAGGTGTTAAGAGCGGGATTCAGGTCAAAAACGATCAGCAATCAGCGATCGGCCACTTACCCAATATGTTCTTCTCGAGAGCGCGCATAAACTTGTCGATGCGCGAGTATTGCTTGCGAGGATCAATAAGGAGCTCGCAGAGCCGCTGCACAGTGAAGGGGGCTGCATTGAACAGATCGAGACGCTCTAGCAGCGAGGACTTCATGGTCTCGTAGTTAAACGGATCCACATTGGGGTAGTTGGGTATCTCTGTGTAAAACAAAATCAAATTTTAACTTGATTTTGGGAGCAGTGGGAAAACTCGCTTACCCTCGAGACGTTGCGAGTCCTCGTTGAAATGCTTGATCACACTAAGCAGTTTCTCGCGGAACAGATACTTGAGGCTGGACCACTTGAAGATGGTGTCGCCCGTTTTGGCCACGTACTGCAAGTAGTCTTCCAGCTCCTTGGGTATCTCCTTCTGCTTAAGCTGTGTGAAGCGCTCCAGAATTTGTAGAATCTCTTCGCTATTCTCCATGGTAACCATTGAAGCTCGTTTTTATTTATAGTTATTGAAGCGTTCGCGTTCAGAAACTCTGCAAAAAATGCTAAGACCAGGCGTAGGCGAGTTGCTCTTGTGAATAAACCGGCCGGCCAGCAAAAAGAAGAGATAAGATACTTTGCGACTGAAAATTTTTCTTGCTGCTTGGTAGAGACACAAAAACCGAAAGGAAAACTGCAACTATTGCCGACTCGCTAACTAGTGTATGTGCGTGTGTGCCTCTGGAGTTTCTGTGTGTGTGAAAGCGGGCAGGTGTGCGCCGAATCAGCGACACTGGCGGACGGACGGATAGGCGCTCGGTTGCTCAACTAGCAGTTACGAGCTGCAGCTTCGTATATGCAGCTCGCTGTGTCAGAGAAGAAGCTGAGAATCTGCATTACCGGCTGGCCCAGCCAGGCGCAGGCAGAGAGCGGGTGCTACACACAAACACACGCGCGCTTGGCAACTACGAGCTACAACCACAAATTGAGAGCAATTCAAATAAGCGCCGAGCGCTGTCTGCGAGTTCATCTGGCCAACGGTGGAGGATTCCTTGCAGATGTGCACAGAAAAACTAGTTATTTCGCCAGCCACACGAACACAAACACATTCAAACATATATATATATATATATATATATGTATATATATATGTGTGTGTGTATTTGCGGCTCTCGTGCAAAAGCCACTGAAGCCGCTGCTACTGCAGCTGCGAAAGCTTACATCTGCTACACACACACATTAAACATATTTAAATGGCCCAGGCAAACAGGCAAACGGGCAAACGGACAAACGGACAAATGGACATTCAGGCCGTATAACAAAATCTGCGAAGTTGCCTTTGTGCGGTTTTTCGGTACTTCTGACTACATCCCGGTTGTTGTATGCCGCATGAAGTTCCGTTACTTAGATCTAAATTAGTAATATATTGCTGACATCTTAGTATTACCTGCAATTGCTGCTGCGGCCACTCAAGCACTATCACAATTATGCTTTACTTAAGTCTGCAATTAAGCTTATTTATTTATTTTGCACCGCTTACCACTGTGTAAGCCGCAGCTGCACTATCGATAGTGCAGACAAACTGGAAAACAATCGCTTACCTCGAAGCAAATTGACTGAATTTTTTAAATATATCGATATACTGCATATTCGCAAATGATTATTAACCCCTATAAATCGATATATTTAAATGTAAACATATTTTACATATATATCACTATTTGGCTGTCCTAATTAAATGTTTTAAACAGAAATAATATTGTCAAAGGAATTTGAGTGAGAAACCTGCATCAAAATCCCAATTTGTATATTGGTGTTTTCGTATATCGACACAACAACACTCCTGCAGGTCGATATTTAAATACAGTTAGAGGCCATCGCTAAATAAAACCAAACAATTGATAATATTTCAATTGCTTTAATTGATGTTAAAAACGCCGCAATATGATCTGTCGCTTGTGTTTAAAAAACATAAACGCAAACAATGCCGTCTACCTTTTCGAAACCAACGACACACTGGCCGAATCCTCATTGCTCAAGATGATAGCAAAGTTTCTCCAGCTCGAGGTTTGTTTTCACTGCGCCAATTATCCAGAGAATTTAATTGCATTTAGTTAATGGATTCCAGATAATGCCCGATGACAATATCTCAACAAATATTTGTCACGAATGCTGCGAGCACTTGGAAGACTTTAACAACTTTTGGCAGCTGGTGGAGCAGAAACAAGGAACACTTAAAAAGGAGTTCCTCAACGTGGATGTTGACTGCGTCGCTCTTAAATGGACGGGCATCGATGTGGATGTTAACATTGACGAGCTCCCGCTGGTTGCCGACGAGATGGACGAGAAGCCATTGGATATACACAATCTCAGTCTGCTTGGCAGCGTTCTCGATGTCAATGTGGACAGCGTGGAAGTGCCGCAACTCTCGGCGGTCCCTAAACAGTCACAAATCGAGGATTACCTGCCGCTGAGCGTATCCGATCCTAACGAAGACGACGATGATGATGATGATGACAACGGTGACGGTGACGGCGACTGCGACGACACCGACGAAAAGCCTTTAATAGATGAAAGCAGCGAAAGCGAGCCGAACGCTTCCTCAGATGATGATGGTAAGTGTTTTGCCTGACACTACCACACAAAGTCGTTTACCCAACTCTACGGGTTACAGACGAAGTGCCTCTGGTTAGGCTGCAGCACAAGTTGAAGCCGAAACGCAAATCACGGGCCGCTGCCCGCCGCAATAAGCACACGCTTACGCTTGCTCAGGAGCTGGACCAGCTGTTGGATGAAACTGATCACGAGAGCAACAGGGCGCGCCGAAAAAAGGTCACCAACAGTAAACCAACAGATATGCAGAAAAGCGAGCTGCAGGCGGCGCTCGAACGCAAGCCCAAGGGCTGTTCCCGTGCGCAATTGACCAAGCGCTACGAGGAGGCCATCGCCAGCTACATGAGCGCTGACTGTGATCTGTGTGACTACAGCACCAAGTACCTGTCCCAGCTGAAGGTCCACTTCATGGAGGTGCACCAGCGCGACGCCTATCTCAAGTGCTGCAACAAGGTATTCAATCGCGCCTCTAAGCTGATGGACCACATACGCAAACACATCAATCCAAACTTGTTCACGTAATGTTCGCTCTGCCTGACCGAAGGATCACATCGTTAATAAAAACCACTTTGCTTTGTAGCTGCTCCATTTGCAATAAGTCGTTGAACTCACAGGACTACCTGGCCACGCATATAGAAACTGTGCACAATAAGGTGGCCCAAATCGGAAAGGTACTCAAGTACCCATGTCCCAAGTGCGAGCGTACCTTTAGCAGCGAACGGCGTTTGGGTAACCATCTGCTCAAGCACGACACGGATCAGCTTGAGCACAGTTGTCATATATGCCACAAGAGGTGCGTGCCTTATGTTCTTTTCATCTACTCGCATCTCGCTCTAACACATGCTTTCTATCTATCTCGCTCGTGTAGTTTCGCCAATGTGCATCGACTCCGACGGCATATACAGTCCATACACGAGGACCTGCATCCGCATGTCTGCGACATTTGCGGTAAAAAGTTCAAGTTCAAACCCTCGTTTGAGCGGCATTTGCTAGAGCACCAGGGCGTTGTGGCGCCGGCCATGGAGTGCCCCGTGTGCGGTGTGTGGCTCAAGAACGAGCACAGCCTGCGGCTGCATCGGTTCACCCACGACAGCACCGACACCGTTTGTCCGCACTGCTCGAAAACGTGCAGCTCGCGCACTGCGCTTCGCGCCCACATTAAGTACGCTCACAAGCTAACAACGAACCTACAGTGCACGTACTGCGACAAGAGCTTTAAGCAGCAGCGCAATCTGGAGGAGCACATGGCTATCCATACCGGACTGCAGCTGTACAACTGCCCACACTGTCCCAAGGAGTGCCGTAGTCGCTCAAACATGTATGTGCACATCAAGCAGCGGCACGCGGACGAGTGGCTCAAGGCGAAGATGGCCCGCTCACACAATCCACAGTTTAAACCGCCTGCCTAGTCAGGCGCTACTCCACCGACCACCCAGTTAGCCATAAGTTGTACTGTTTAGCTCAATATTGTCCGCAGACTGCACCATTTGACAAGGAATTTACATTATACGAATAATCTGGAATTGTGATTGCGTGTGTGTTAACAATTGGGAAGCAGTTCGCCCAGCGTCGCGATCAGGCGCGACGGCAACGTTTCCGGAAAGCTGATGTCAAATTTGACACAGAGCGCACCGCGACGTGCGGGATTCTTGGGATATGGCAGGCCGCGCTCATTGAAGCGCTTCAGTGTGTTTGGCTTGATGATCTCGCCACTGGTGCAGTACGCAAATGGAGTGCCCTGCAGAGTCGGTACCTGCACATTGGCACCGCAGAGCGCCTGCTTCAGCGAGATACGGGCGGTATAGTGGATGTCGCTGCCCTCGCGCTGGAATACCGAATGCGGCTTGTCGCGTATGATGAACACAATATCGGCAGGTATGCGATTGAGCGCCTCGTCGCCCTCCTTGGGGAATGTGATCTTGGTGCCTGACTTCCAGCCGGGCCTGATCTCAATATCAAGCAGTTTGACCTCCTTTCGTGGCTGGCCGCTAATTAGTTTGATTCGCGAGATTTGCATTTTCTTGTTGCAGCCGCTATTGATGTCCTCCAGCGAGACGTACAGCTCGTGCTCAATGGGCGGATCCTGCTCGGTGCGCGACTGAAAGTTGCCCATGTTGCCCCACAGGCCACGGGGATTGTTGTCGTCCGACATGAAGATCTGCTCAATGTTCTCTCCAAAGAACATGCTAAACGGATCGCTCGACCCAAAGAACTGTGCGAAAGTTGCGCGTGGATCGCCATGAAACTGGTAGGCGAAGCTCGAGCCGCTCTGGTCGCTGTGGTGGCCGGGTATGCCGTGCTTTAGGCCCTCCTCGCCGTACTGGTCATAGATGTCGCGTTTCTTTTTGTCCGAGAGGACCTCGTAGGCTTCAGCCACTTCCTTGAAACGCTCCTCCGCCTTGGCACTTTTGTTCTTGTCCGGATGATATTTCAGAGCCAATTTGCGATAGGCCTTCTTAATCTCATCGTCCCGCGCATTACGGCTAATGCCAAGAGTCTTATAAAAATCATTGCCCATCTTTGTTCGTTCTGTTGCTATTATAACTTGAGTGTGCTCTTTTCACATAAATATCTTCTGCGTTTTGGTAAATAATTAAAAAAAAATCTGAATGCTAAATTTATTCTGACAAGACATCCAGTAAGCGCCTTTAATTTCAAATTTGTCGATGGGCGTAAGTATACTGTGTAAGGATTGTTGGAAAGCTATCGATTGGACCGTATATTTCGGCGTTGCCATATTGTTTTTTATTTTCTGCACAACAGAGCGCAACAGCAATCTTTTATGTTTGCACATATTTAACAAGAATTGCTCCACACTTAACAGATCTTGTTCCCACTTAACATGAATGCTTCGCACTTGAACAGAGTTTGGACTTTTTTTTAACATATCGCTCATCACTAGAATGCAACGCCGTAAGCGCAAGCTGGCAGCACTGTGTGCAAAAAATACATACGATTTAAACTAATGGAACAATTACGTATTACGTGAAAAGAACGCACCAAAAGTAATAATAAAGTAAATACTTAACAAAATATAGTTATAACCGCCAACATTAAAAGCGTGTGTGTGTGCGTGTTCAAATAATCCAAGAGGAAAAGTGAATCAAACTAGTTTCAACACCTTGAATTTCGATTACATTTTTCATCTATACACTTGCAAAAAGCGACCAGAGCAGCAGCAGCGGCCGCAGCATTGGAGAACAACGGTAGAGAGACAGAGAGCGCTGACAAGCGAGAACGTAGGAGAGCCAAAGCCAGACAGAAAGACAGACAGGCAGCCAGCGCAACACAGCCAACAACAGTGGCCCAAACGCGTTGAATAGCGACGACAAGAGACAAAAAACATACAAATTGGCCAAATCGAAGAAGCAAACAAATTGATAATTGTATACGCCATTGCGCTCTTCATTAAACAAAGACGCACACAAACGTGTCTCACCTAAAAAACATTTGGTTATATTTTTTTTGCAAACGGCTGAGTAAGCGTAGAAGAGTGCAAAAAACGTACAAAAGAAAAAAGGAGCCAAGGAGCAACGAACTGTGTGTGCGGCGTATGCTCTGAGTGTAAAAGGGTAAGCACTATATACACACTCTTACGATTTCTTGTTTGATGTTTTTGTTATTGCTGCTGTGTAGACCACATGCTCATATTGTCTCACTCACACCCACTGCACACGACTGCTGCTGTTGCATTGTCGCTAGCGGTGGCAGCGGCGGCACCGCAGCAGGTTTATCGTTTGTTTTTGAATTTACATTCGTTCTGCCAATGTTTAAGAAATGTTATTAGGACACCAGTTAGAATATTTATAATTTGCCGTATTTGTTTTACGTTGTGATAACGTTACGTGCATGCGGAAAGCGTTATGTTAAAAGGTCTGGTTCGATATTTTGAACGCGAGTGGCAACGCTGTGCCACAGCCACTCACACACTCACATGCAAATATACTGCGAAAAGAGTAGCACCAGCAAGAAGAAGCAGCGGCAAACTTCTCGCGCGGTGGATATAGTGCAGCAAAATTTGTAGTAAGGGTAAACTTTTATTGGTAAAATTAAATTTCTGTTAAAAGGCCAACGCAGCATGTGCTAATATTGCAAAAACGACGGGAAATGCTAACGAACCAATAACTCAGTCAACTATCCAAACAGTTCTCCGAGTGCGTATTCGTATACGTGTGTATGTGTATATTTGAGCGTGCGTATATGCTTGCGTGTGTGTGTGTGCTATTAAACGGCACATTTTACTGTGCCTTTCAACGACTCAAAACTCGTAAGTGTTCACCAAATGCCGTGTTTATTTGGCCGAGCTTCGGAAAGTGTATAGTTTATAATAAAGCTGGTGTGTGGCTTTAAAATAAACTACGGAAACAACAAAGCGAAGTGCGCGTGTGTCGCCCGATGCCTGTGCGTGTGTGTGTTTTGTGTGAATGGTTTTTGTTGTTATAGCTACTTTTAATTTTTGTTACCAAGCATTATTGGCTCACAATGTGTACCTGCCAAACCCTACTTATCAATAAAATTAGCAGAGCACAAATTGTCTACATCTCAACAGTTTGCAATTGCAGTATTATTAATATTTTTCGCATTTATTTTTTTGGTAGTTCTGTATGTCAGCCATTGTTCTTCTTCAATTATTACACGAAGACGCCACCGCATACTTCTTGTGTCTTGTGTGTTCTGCTTCTGTTTCTGTGTGTGGGTCGCGCGGACGTGTGTGCGGCGGGGGCGGGGGGCGCGCAGCATTTGAACGCAAGCAGACACAATTCACAGAGAGCGGTCTCCGTTGCCATCTCGCTTGCACGCGTGCAGTTTGGTCCATGAGTGGGTTGCCTATGCTTGGCTCACTCTTTGCCTTCAGTTCGACTTCTGCTCACACGCAGGCATGAGCGTGGGGCGGTTGTATAGGCCCCATGGAGGTGGACATCCATACATACATACACACACATGCATGCCGCACAGCGAAGCTGCCGACCCGGCTGCCTACGTACCAAAACAAATAAAGCAACATACAAATAATGGAACAAACAAATGCAGCAGCAGCAGCTTATACTATTGTAACACCCTAAAACACCCACATATAGTCTCACCCCATACACCCTCTAACTAACTCGCTCTCTTTCTCTGTTATTCGCTCTCGTTCTTAGTCGTTTTACAGCTCACACAAGAAGACTGAGAACAAACACAGCAAAAACAACTACAACAACAAAACAATATATACTCTCAACAACAAATCGTAAGGCGCCAAGGAGGCAGCAAACAGATCTCGACCTCCTCGACATTCGCACATTGGAATATCCGTACATCTGCGACATACGCAACATAACTGCATCACAAGCGCATCGAGAGCGATTAGCGTGAAACGCGCGGCGGCAGTAGGCGGCAAAGGAAGCTAACGCTAATGAGGATCTATTGGCAGCATGAGTACACTGGGGGGAAGTAGGGGAGAGCGAAATGCCAAGCCCAAATTCACAGCGTTGGATATAAATCGCATGTACAAGAATAGCCGTGTAAGTATTCAATGCAGAAGAATTAGTTAAATTACCCCCTAGCCTTGCCCTAGAAATTGCCTGACCCTCCCTGGCTACCTTGTCGCACGAATCCCTCAACTTCATGTGCAATCTGTTAAACTATTTGCAGGGCGAATCAAGTGAACCATCTGCCCAAAAAAATCAAGTGCCGCGTAAACATGGAATGCAAATCTTGGGTAAAGTGCCCTCCGCTAGGCGACCACCAGCCAATCTGCCATCCCTGAAGGCCGAGACCAACAGCAGCAGCAGCAGTAATAGTGCGACGCCCCTTAGCAACAGTAGCAGCAACAACAACAACAATAATAACAACAACAACAACAACAATCTCCTAGCATACGTCGAAGGTGAGTATCCTGCTCGCAGACCACACGTTTTTTGTCCTTCCTTTTGCAAAATAAGTTGACAAATGCATTTCTCTGTTGTGATTGCAGGCAACAGCAGCAGCGGCGGCCCCGGCTCTAACACAGGAGGTGCGGTCGGAACAGCGGGCAGCCCAGCTGCAACTGGCTCAGGTTCTAACAGCAGCGGCCACAATAACATCGCCACAGGACATAGCAGCAGTAGCAGCAGCAGCAGCAGTGCAACAGGAGGTACAGCTCTTGGGCACCAACAGAACAACGCTAGCAAATACAATAGCAACAGCGGCAATAGCAACAACAATAACAACAGCAACAGCACCAGCAACAGCCACAGCAACAACAACAAGAATTTGAAATTAATCAACAACTCGGCAGCAAGCGGAGGCGCCTCAGCGGGCGTCGGCGGATCAGGAGCGGGTGGCGGCACCGCAAGCGGCGGCGGCCATTCCATCAATTCACCCAAAACATGGTCAGCAATAACGACAGGACACGAACGAGCTGGCGGCGCTGGTGGCCATGGCCACTATGGCAACCGCCAGCTGCACCACCATCAGCAACAGCAACAGCAGGTGGTGCCCCATTATCAAAGTCCACAATTTCAATACGAGTTCCCTACGCTTATGGGTGGCGGCGGCGGTACTGCGCCGTCGAGTGGCCAGGCGGGCGCTGCCGGTGGCGGCAAAGGCAAGGATCAGCAAGCGCACTACCAGGGGCAGCAGCATGCGCACCATCACCAGAATCATCATCATCAGCAGCAACAGCAGCGCGATTATCGCGACCATCATGGCCATCATGCGCGTCAGTTTGCCGGGCAACACGGACATCACTCGCATCGCGGCGTTGTCGCCAATGCGGATGCCGGCAGTTACAGAGATGGCAGCGACGACGTCGGCGGTGGCGGCAGTGGCGAACTCAGCGAGATGAGCCTGCGGCCCCAAAACGATCCGGCGGCCTGGCTGCAGCAACAGGAGAAGGCAGCCAAGGAGCTGGCATTGAACCAACAGGGCCAGGGCCACCAAATACCGGCCAATGGCAGCGGAGCTGGAGGCGCGGGCGCAGGATCCGGAGGCAGTGTACCACTGCCTATACTCTCGCTAATGCCGTCGTTCATGCGCAGCGGAGCACCACTGCCCGCCTCCGGCCTCGGAGGAGCACCCACAATGGCGGCAGCCGTTGCAAACGCCGCGTCCTTTGTTGCTGCCGATCTGGCATCGTCTGCGCCAGTTCCATATCAGAACGGCATCGTCGGTGTTCGATCTGCCTCGCCGGCAATATTGGGCAGCTTTCGTGCTGCGGCCGCAATACCCAAAAGGCCAATTGTTGCTTCAGCGGGCACGCCACCGCCCTCTGTGGGGATGGGCGGCGGTGGAGGAGCGACAACGCCTCCGCAGCAACAGCAGCAGCCGAACGGAGCAGGCGGTCGCAAGGACAAGGACAAGGATTACGTGGTGGAGCCGGAGGTGGCGCAAATGCAGCGGCCCATCATACGTGAGGAGGATCTGGAGCGTCTGAATGCGATTGCCAAGGACGACAGCTGGACAAAGCAGGATGAGATTGACTACACCAAGAAACTAACATTCTCCGACGACGAGGAGCACGCCAGCCCCGAGGACCAGCATCAGCACCAGAACCAGCACCACAACATCAGCAGCAGCAATAACAAACAACAGCAGCATCTGCAGAATCAGCAACATCAGCAACATCAGCAGCATCAGCAACATCAGCAGCATCAGCAACATCAGCAACAACAGCACCAGCAGCAATCAATCCAATCCAGCAGCAGCAATGAACAGCGCAAACTTTCGATCAGCAACTCGTGGCAGCGGGGCAAGGACAGCAGCGAGCGTGACCTGGATCTGGGCCAATCTGAGCAGAGTCTGGAGCAGCGGCAGCAGAACGGCCATCGCGGCAGTTCGGGCAACGTGGTCGTCGGTGGCGGCATTGCGCTCGATGCCGGCGTTTACGAGCGAGTGAAGCAGCGCAAGGAGGAGGAAGAGCGTCGCCAGATGGAGCGTAAACAGGCGGCGGCAAAAAAGCTGCAGGAGCTTGAGTTGAAAATGAACAGCAAGAAGGCGCTCACTGAGGCAAGCAGCGCTTTGTTGGCCTCTAGTGAGGCGCCACCCGTCTTGATGGGGAATGTCAGTGAAGACGAAGGCGTTAGTGGAGGTGTCGGTGGAGCTGGCCAGCAGCAACAGCTGCAGCAGCGGCGACCACGTGGCAGCATCTCCAGCATGGGTAGCGGCGGTGGCAATGGTGCCGCCTCGGCCTCGATTTCTGCATCTACAGCGAGCGGTGACTACGGACAGAAGCCCGTATTCCTGACGCATTTCCAATCGAATTTACCGCCGCGCTTCCAGCGCCAGCAGCAGCAGCAGCAACAACAACAGCAGCAGCAGCAGCAGCAACAACTGCCGCGCGGTGGTCTCGAGAAAAGCGCCTCCGCGAGCAGCGCCTTCGATAGCGGTTCGCGGTATCTGCAGAAAGGCGGTAGCGGCGGCGGCTCCAACGGTGGAGGCGGCAGCGGTGTCCGCAGCATCTCTGGTGGATACGCGCGTGTGGGAAGCACCGGCAACTATGGACGCAATCGCCATGACAGCGCCAGGGAAGAACAGGATGCGGCAGCAGTGGGTGTGCTCAGTGCCCGTGATTTGGAGCAGTCTCGATATGCACGCGGCCAGGAGTATCGCACTGTCCAGCAGCAACAGCAGCAACTGCAGCAACAGCAGTTGATGCAGTCGCGCAGCATCTCGGAGAATTCGCATCGCAAGACGAGCGTCTCCTCCGGCGATGATGGCGGCCTGGGCGGGGGCACCGGCGGCGGCGCCTGCTCCTGGGCTGAGCAAACGGATGCCGAACAGAAGCATCATCGTCACCGCGAGGAGAGCTTCTCATCAACCCATAGCCACGATTCAGCTGTGCAGATCAAAATACTGCAGCGGCCAGCGCGCCAGCCGAGCCTTAGCGAGGAGAAACCGATGCCGGCCGGAGCAACAACACTCCAAAAGCAGCCGCTGGACTCCATGCAGTCCATTCAGCCCACGCAGATACTACGACGCAGCGTGGAGCCCGCGGACAAGTCGGAGGACAAACTGACGGATCGCGAGTCGGGCGACAAGTGCGCCGAGACGGAGGCAGCCAAGTTGGCGGTGTTCCCCGCCGCCAAGGACGACGACAAGGAAACATCGCGTAACTCAACGATATCCTCCACGGCTGCGTCAGCATCGCCAGCGGCGGCCAAGCGGCAAAGTCCGCGCGGCGGTCGCGGGCGCGAAGAGCTGCATTCACGAGGCGCTGGCCGCAGCTACCCGGTCAGTGGTGGACTCGGTGCCGTCGGTGGGGCGCCAGGCAGCTACCGCGGCCAGCGCAGCAGCAGCGATTGGAGCAATCGCAATAGCGGCGGCGCGGGCGGCGGACGTCGCTACTACGGCAGCGGCGGCGAACAGTCCGAGCAATCCGAAGACGTTGACGAGGACTGTTACAGCAGTAGCGGCGGTGGCGGCGGAACACAACGACGCAGTCCTAAGATGCAGTCACGCTCGGAGCAGAGCAATAATAACAGCGGGTCAGGTGGTGCGGCCACAGCCAGTGGCCAGTCGACAGCGGGCGGAGCAGCCGTGACCAACAAGTCTGGTTTCTCGCCACGCGGTGAGCCATCGCGACGCGGACGCGGCGGTCTGTCCAGTGGACCGAGCTCGGCGCCTGGCTACCGACGCCAGCCGACGAGCGGCGGTCGTGCATACGGCCGGCTGGGCTACGAGGAGTATAATAAGCAGCGTAGTTCCGAGTCGGAGACGGGCAATGCTTCGACTGTTGCAGGCGCGACGGACCTGGATAAGACAAAGCAGAATCAGCTGGCGCTCAGTGCGGGCCTGCACAAGGGCAAGGACGAGAAAGAGGAGCTGATGTCCGACAAAGACAAGAGCAGCAGCAACATCAACATTAACAATAGCAACATACCCAACACTGCCGTGGCCAAGGAGGAGCCACTCATGGATGCGTCAGGAACTGGAGTAGCAGCAGCTGCCCGACCGCCGCCTGGACTAAGCACAGCAGCAGCTGAGCTGGCTGTCGGTGGGGCCGTCGGGAGCGTCGTCTCACCGCTGTTGGCTTCCCCGGGAAGTGAGGTGCCTGGGATGAAGATTACCAGCGAGTGCACAACAATTGCCCCGCCAACGGCAGCGGCAGCAGCAACAGCGCCCATCGGCGACAAGTCCAAGCTGTCAGCCATTGGCGAGAAGAGTCCCGTCGTCGGTGTCGGCGTGGGCGTGGGCGTTAACGTGGGTGTGGGCGTGGTAGGTTCGGGCAATCTGCTGATCGATGCCAACGCGCCCGTGAACACCATCATCTTCGAAAACTCCACTTACAAGCAGCAGCAACAGCAGCAGGTATCCACCGCGGTGCCGCTTCAGCAGCCAACACTGGGCGGAGCAGCGGCTGCGGCTGTCGACAGCCTTTCCAGCGCGCTCTCGCAGATGAGTTTCGGCGGCAAGGATGACGAACAGCACCAGCAGCAGGATATGAAACTGGGCTTCACCTTCGCCGACGATGCCGGCTCCCTTAAGGTGGTTGACAGCCTAGAGGCTGCCGCTCAACACCAGCAACAACAGCATCACCAGCAACAGCAGCAACAACAGCAACAGCAACAAAATAACTCGACGGCGGATCTAAACATGAAGATAGCGAGCGTGAAAAAGGTATGGGAGTCGGCCACACCCATGTCGGAGGCAACGCAGCAGCCATCGCACGGAAGCAGTGCCCAACAGCAGCAGCAGCAGCAACAACAGCAGCAGCAGCAACATTCGCAACAGCAGCAGCAACACTCTCAGCAGCAACAACAGCAAGCCGCAGCAGCCGCTGCCGTTGCACAGCAGCAACATGCGCAGCAGCAGCAATCACAGCACGGGCAGCAGCAGGTCTCAAGCTCGGTAGTGGACGACAGCAGCAGTCACATGAGTGCCGCATCTTTTGTTGCCGCGGTGGCCGCATCGCAGCAGCACCAACAGCAGATGCCCCACTATGCCGTCCCGACGGTGCACATGCAGGGCCACCATCAACAGCAGCAGCAACAGCCGCAGCATCATCAGCAGCAGCAACAGTCGCACCATGCACATCATGCACTGTCCTCGCCGGGACCTGTCTATGGCACCCACGGCTCGCCGTTCGATTCCGGTTCGCTGGAGCAACAGTTTCAGCAGCAGCAGCAGGACGACTATCCCAGTCCGCAGCAGCAGCAACACTCGCAGCAGCACCAGCAGGTGAAGGCTAAGCAGCTGCACGCCGGCCTGGGCATGTCTCCGCCGCCCAGCCACCAGCAGCAGCAGCAACACTCGCAACAACAGCAACAGCAACACCAGGCCCAGCAGCAGCAGCAACAGCTGCCGTTCTATCAGGCATCGCCGCAGTTTGGCGTCGGCGGCATTCCAACAATTCCCAGCCCCCCGGCGGTTGTGTACAACTCACCGCAGCTGGCGCCGCCGCCGCCATCACAGGCGGGCAATCTGTACGCTCCATTCCATTCGCTTGATCATTCGAGCCGCTCGCCCGCCTACTCAGCGGCAGCGGCCGCAGCCGCTGCGCACAGCTTCCCGGGTCACTACGCGGCAGGTGGCGCCTTTAACGCGTACGCCATGTCAACGCCCCATGGTCACGGCGCCAACATGCCGCCGCCGCCGACGGCGCCCACGCCGGACATGTACTCCAATCTGACGTCGCAGTTTCGGCTCGGCGGCGGGCCCTTCGGCCAGCCGCAGCCCAATTCGCAGCAGCTGAGCAATCCCAATGCCGCCGCCGTGGCCATCATTTCCTCCAACAGCAGCTCCATGATGTCCTCGGGCGCGACAAAGCAGCAGCAGCCCAGCCAGCAGCCCATTGGCGCCATTGGTTCCAAGTCGGCGGGCAGTGGAGGTGGTCCCGGTGGACCAGGACCTGGACCTGGACCCGGTCCCGGTCCCTACGCAGCCGCCACGCAGTACATGAATCTTTATGCCGGACCGCCGCAGCATCCAGGCCAGGGCGGACCACCGCCCGGCGCCCATCAGCTGCAGTCGAACAGCTATTACTCGAATTCGGCGCCCGGTGGCCCCAGCGGTCCCCAGTTTTATGGTGGCCCGCCACCCCAAGGCGCCGGCGGTGGTGGCCAGAATTATGGCCTGGCCACCGCGGCCGGCATGTATGGCGGCCATCAGGGCGGTCCGCCCGGCTCAAACGGCCCACCAGGTCCGCAGTCGCAGCACACGATGGGTAACTTCAATACGCAGTTCATGAACTCGCAGCTGCTGACGGCCGCCGGCATGAACCAGTTCCGTGGCGGGCCGACGCCTGGCGGGGGCTACCTGAAGAACAGCCAGGGCCAGGGACACATGCAGGACTCGGTAAGGAGTGAACCACAACAACTACAACTACAACCACAACAGCCACCACTATCAAGCACACACAGAACACAACCTAACTACCACAGTTTGTCCATGTACAACTACATGAAGACCCAATTCCCCAGCAACTTGTATTAAGTCAGTTTGCTATTCCTCAAGAGCCAGTCTTTGTTTTGCCAGGCAGCGAGATATTTTTCATAGAACTAAATATCATATTATGTGCATTAATTTAAATAAAAGTATCAAGCTTAAAGTGTAAAGTAAAAAACTCTCAAAAACTAGATTTGCAAAAGAACTGCTTAATAAAATATTTAACCAGACTTGCATAGAACAAAAAATAAAACCAAATAATTGCGTTTAGCGTTTTATGACACCTTAAATGATTTAGTTACTATGGCAGCTATATAATTTAGTGGTCCGATCATATAATATAAAGTAAATACTTAGAATTGTGCCAGTTTTTATTAAAATGCTTTGAAGATTGGTGCAAATAGTTTACACAAAGGAATGCTTGCTTATAGAAATCATAATTTATATTGGTTGAAATTTGTCCCAAGGAATAATAGTACGATATGCTTTGTACAGGACGATGAAAGGGAACTTAGGAAATGGGAGCCATTTGGACCAAGGGGCAAATAGGATATTTCGATTTTAGCATGCTTTTTGACTCGTTCATGTGGGCTTAACAAAGCCTAACTTAGAACAGCTGTCAGTTGATTTTTATGAACTAATGCATGCGTTCTTCTTGCAGATGGGCAGACAACTGAAGAGCCCGTTGAGCGCTGACATGAGCCTGGGCCTGGCCAAGCAGGTGCAGTCGCAGCCTAGTCCGCCGCATCACAAAAACTACGGCGGCGTAAGTAGCCCTAACTGCAGCGGCAGCAACTTGCAGCTGGACAGCCGAGTCGCAACTGATCCTTCTCAATTCTTTCATGTGCAGTGGGACCTGCAAAATCAGGTGCTGCAGCAGCAGCAACAGCAGCAGCAATCTCAGCAGCAACGACAGGGCGGCAACGGCAACAACATGAACGCGCTGGGCGGTCGCAACGCGGGCGCCGTTGGCAGCGGCTCCGGCGGCTCGCAGGTGGTTGGCGGCGGCGGCGTCGGTGGCTCCGGTGTTGGTGTTGGCGGCGGAAATGGGGGTGTGGGCAGCGTCGGGCAGAGCGGCGGCGGTGGCCAAGGACGCTATCCTGCGCCCATCCAGCGGCCCAATAATTATCCACAGCATCCGCAGCAGCAGCAGCAACAGCAGCAGCAACAACAACAACAACAACAGCAGCAACGCGACCAGGCGGCGGCGCAGCGCGCCCAGAGCATGCGCCAGGTGACGGGTGGCGGCGGCGCCGGCAGCGCCGGCAACAGCAACGCACCCGGCGGCCCACCTGGTGGCAACAATGGCGGCAACGGCGGCCCTGGAGGCCCTGGCGGAGCCGGCGGCGGCTCTTCTCCGGCTTCGGCTGCTGCGGCACAGCTCAGCAAGCCCTACTATTCAAACAATGCGGCTGGCGCCGGCGGCGGGTCCAGCCGTGGTGAGTGGCACGCCAACTGAGTGGAAGATCTACCCAATGGCTGCACCGCCCACTAAACCTCTCGCACACCCACACGTACATACACCTACATAAACACATAAACACACAAACACACACACCAAGCAAAACCACAGGCGCGACTCAGCAGTGAGAGAGGAACATTGAAATTAGGCAATGTGCGTTCCGAGGAGGCAGTAAAGCAAGAGAAATATTTACTTATACCATCATAATACACATATATAAATATATAAACACTAAAAAAACAACAACAGCAGCAAGTTACTAGCGGAGGCGAAGCGAGCAGCAAACGAATTAACAAAAGCGCAAATTAATAAAAAACAAAACTTAAAACGAAGCAAAAAAAACAACAAAAAATATAATGTTTCAACTAAGATCGTAAAGTGGTAAAAAAAAACAAAAAAAAAACATAAACGTCAAATATGAAAAGTAACAAAAAAAAAAAACAAAAACGAAATATATATATAAAAACACAAGAACAAAAAAACACAGCTTGTTGCAAATAATTTAGCCGCGGGTGAATTTAAAAGCCCTTTGAAAGAAAGAAAAACAACAACAATGCCGCAAAAACAGGCGAGAAAAATGCAAAAAAAAGTAAAGTGTGAAAAGCACACGAAAGTATGGAAAAAGCAAATTATAAAATAGTTGGGTCACACACACGACTGCATATGCATGCATACGTACAAACACACACACACACACACACACATATATATACATACATATACACACATATGCATATACATATATTTAAATATGGATTGAATCTGCAGCTGCGTTAAAGTAATTAAAAAAGGCAAAAAATTAAATATATAAAAAAATTGACAAAAGCCAATTCACACACACACACACACGAACACAAAAAACACACAGCAACAAGTAAACGCAAACAGTAACCGTAACAAAAACAATATTATACTTTTCATTTATTAATATTCACATAAATATATTTTATATTATTATAATTATCATTTTTTTAAATATGTATTGTGTTAACTTTTAGTGTTTAGTTTATGTTAAAAACAAAAAAAATCAAGAAAAGAAACAAACACAAAACGAAAATTAAATAGAAAGCCGAGTGTATTTTTTGTCAAACAAATTTACATAAATAGAAAAACACTAACAAAACAACACACACACACATACACGCACACACATATATACACATACATACATCCACACACAAGCATAAATATATATACTTATTATTTTCTTTGTAGTCTGCTTTTTTGCTAATTTATTTTTATTATAACTATAATTTTTTAAATTTTTGTTCAACATAAAGAGGAAAATAATTCTAAATTATGCTACTGCTACAACATTTGACATTATTCATGTATACCGCTATCTAAGCAGCGTTATCGATATCGTAATCGTTATCGATCTAAGTTAACTGCGTAGGTCGAGCGACACAAGCTCCTAAATTTGTTTAAGCGCAAAGTTAAGTTGAAAAGTAAACAATATGTAAAAGGAAACAAAAGTAACGCTTATCTTTTCCGTTTTTTAAATCAAGCGCTGCAAACATGAAGTATTTTGCGCCCACATGTCGAGCCAGGCTTCCTAGCCAATTCCATTCTAAGCTCACACACATGCACACACACACACACCTACGCCCCCGATCAGACAAAAACAACTCAACACAACAAGCAACTGCCATGGGCTGCGGCTGGTGAAATTTCGAAGTTTTGTTGTTAATAGGCACAGTGCTGCCCATTTGCTGTTTACTAATGATGGCATGATACCTCACGATTCCCAATTTCATTTGGCACGCTCTTTCAAGCAATTGTAGCTGCAATTTTGATTTGCCAGTTCATTGCTTCTTTGCATACGTTTTATTCAATTGAAAAAAATATAGAAATGCACAAATCAGTATTTTTCGTATAACTAAACTTTTTTTTTAGCTTGAGAGAAAAAGAATGGGTTCTAAGCCAACATTGTTTATCTATTAGTATTATTAGCCCGTCCGCAGTCCCCAAACCCCCTGCCACACTTTTTTTGGGGTTAAGGTCAAGGGGGTTGTCAAATTAAATTGCAAGTGGATGCGAATAACCCACTTTGTTGTAGCAATTTGAAAGCAAAACTTAAGAACGATAGCAAATCCATATATACATTACAAAGATTCACCTACACACACACACACACACACACATACATACACAACACTGGAATTTTTAATGAAAGGCCCCAAACAAACAAATAATATTGTTTATGCATATTATGAGCAAACATAATGTAGTGGAAATCGAATAAAAACCAACAACAAAACATGTAAAACGATATTAATGAAATGACAACCGAAAATAGAGCTAAAACATAACTAAATACATATTAAACATACACATGCATATATATATATATATTTTATTTATATTATATATATATATATATTTACATTTGTATGTAATTTTCGCACTTCGCTCGGCTGCTGCTGCTAAACAAAAACAAAAAGAAATAGAAAAAACATTCGTAATTCAAATAAAATTTTAAAGCATACAAAACGATTTATGTTAAAATTTTAGCCACGACAAAACGGATAAGTTATTAACGATATTAAAACGAAATCCAAAAGCAGGTGCAGATGCTAATGCATATGTGGATGCAATGGAATGGCTAGCGCTCGCTATTACACAACACATAAAACAAAAAGATATATTTTATAGCTATAGCGTAAACATAGAATTGATAAATTATTAATTTATATATATATATATATATATATATATATATATTGCATATATGGTTTTCGTCTCTTCCCCAATCTCCGGGCCGCCCAACCAAGCAAGAAGAAGATTACACATACATACATACGTACATATATGTAAACAGTTTTTACATTCAAATACACTCAAATTAATTTTTAGTAATACTGAAATTTCGATAACTGGGCTAAAACCGAAACAAAAACAAAATGGAACATTTGAAGCGAGCTCTCGATAAAATGAAATAAAAACTTTAAATAAATAAAATATTTAAAACAATCAAACTTTCCATTAATTGGCTTTACATCTAGAGCTTAATACATTTATACGCACACACATACACATGACATCGACTTAAAGCGAGAAATTTTCGCTTGGAAGGAGGGAGCGAGATACTCTGCATGTCGTTGCCTTCGCGCAGAGGACATTTGCCCTTGTTAATAAAAACATGAGCTCGTAGTCAGCTAACATTTGCTTAGCCATGTTCCATAGTTTAAGAACAGAAACAGTTGACTGTATTTCATCCGTGCCCATTCATCAATGTCTTTTGTTTGCCAACATTACATAATGAAACTTGCTTTTTCCGAGATTTTGATTTTAAATTGGTTTATTCCCTTAAGTTCTTGCACTACACATAAATATACATGGCTGCTAGCCTGCACTCAGCAGCACGAGCACGTCCAAGTGGTGGCACCAAACAATCAACGCCTCCACTCTACTTCTTCTTGGGCTTCATGATCTGGTAGGCAATGAGCAGACCCACGACGGCGTATGTTGCCTTTGCCACCTGCAAGAAGTCAGAACAAGGTGAGTTTAGCAGCTGAAATTGTGGTCCAACTGGCCGACGAGGTCGGTCCACTTACATTGGCACGGCCGGCCATGGTGGTGCCGTTGAAGTGTTTGGACAGGCCGGTCAGTTTCTCTTGTTCACCAGCCATTGCTGCGGACGTTCAGTAAATGTCAGCGATAACTTTATATTAGGTAATATGTGGGATTTGCTTACTTTTAGTTTTGTTTTGCGTTAAATGGAAACTGCTTCAATTGCCAATGAAAACTTTTGCGAATAGGTTATACAATTGTGCGCGTGTTGCCAGTACGTGTTGCTGCCGTGCCGTGCTGCCACCTTTGGCAACCATTGGCAACGCCAATGCAACACTGCATGGTTTTAATAATCGATGAAAGTCATCGTTTTTTTTTGGCATTGCATTTAAAAATAACTTATTTTTATATATTTCTTTACGTATTATATTTTTTGACATGAAAGACGTGCTAATTGCAGAGCAATTGACTTTGCTCGCCTGTCAAATGTCAAAAGCAGCTTTGACAAATCTCATTTAATTACCAGGATTAAATTACATGCTTATAATACCCACAGCCCCCGACACAGACCCATTTAAATTATAGTGCAGCCTGAGAACGGGCGCAACTGAAAAGAAAAAACTGCAAATGGCTCTTAATTACAAAGCGGAAGCCATCAAGCGTTGTCATTTAAGCAGCTGCGAATGCCACGAGCTTTGCTCAACAACTCCACCTGGGCAAAAAATAGAATATTAAATTAAAAAGTCGACAGCCGGATGTGCCTGAAGCATCAGGGGCGAGCATTCAGCAAGCGCACTGAAGGTCATATGTCACTGTAAGCTACCACACCCACTCCGGGCTCTGCCCACACTCGGACACACTCATGCATGCATGCAGGGGTCTCCTGCCAGTTATAAAAGACATCGACTGGATGCAGTTTGCATGTCCCAATCACTGCAGCCATGGACACGGCTTACTTTCTACGCGTGCAGGTCCTGGCATTCCGTTTGATAGGCTTTGATTTGTGGAACAGCAAAAATACACGGGATCGAAAGCACGTAACGCTGCCGATCATAGCGATGATGAGCGCATTTGCTGGTCCACTGTTCTTTTCCATTTTGCTGAACGTGACCAATGTGGGCATCATGTCGGATGCCATGGGCTCCTTTCTGGCCGTTGGCCTAACTGTAGTGAAATACGCTGTGTTTGTCAACAATCGCGAGCAATTTGTTTATCTCATTTACCGCATACGCGGTATCCTCGAGCGGGGTAAGTGTATGGCAAGTGGGGCTCCTAGCTGGCCAGCTTTCTGATTGAATTTGCTGCAGAGATCTCGTTACTGCCACAAGCAGCGATGATCGTGGCAGCGGAAAATCGCAGCGATCAGGCGCTGAGTCTGACCTACATGCGTTGCTTCTTTGCGGCCTGCGTTTTTGCAGGCATCAAGCCCATCGTGATCATGGTCACGACCAGGCTACGAACGGGCCTCATGCATCTGGAGCTGCCTCACTCGGGAGTGTATCCGTGGAGCGATCAGGCGCCGCTGCTCTATGCGCCCACATACTTGTGGAACCTAACGGCTAGCTACGGGGCAGTTACCATGTCTCTGGCCATGGATACTCTGCTATTTGCATTCACGTATAATGTGTGCGCGATTTTTAAAATTGCTCAGCATCGCATAAGGAATCTAGTGGCCAAGCGGCATGCGCCTAGGCAGGAGTTACATGAGCTGGTGCAGGTTCTGAGCCTCCATCAGACTGGCTTACTAATTGGCAGCCAGTTAGGCCGCAGGCTAAGGCCATTAGTATTTATGCAATTCTTTGTAACGGCCTTGCAGCTATGCTTCCTGGGCTTTCAGCTGGCCGACCTGTTTCCCTCGCTGGAATGCATCTATTTCATCTTCTTTGTGAGCTCCCTGCTTATCGCCCTGTTTATTTACGCGCACTGCGGCGAAAATATGAAGCAGGCTAGCGCGGACTTCGCCATTGCCATCTACGACAGCAACTGGGTGGAGTTTGCCCCGGCCACCAGGCGGGCGCTGATTGTTGCCCTGATGCGCGCCCAGCGACCATCCCAGCTAAACGGTTTTTTCTTTGAGCCCAACATGGCCACATTCTCGGCAGTACGTCAGTCTCCTCCCAATACTGCTTAACCAGTTTGTTTTTACTATTTTAAGCCAAGTCTATTAATTTGTTATCATTTGCAGGTGGTCCGCTCCGCGATATCTTATGTCATGATGCTGCGCTCCTTCAATGCCGCGGGTGAGCAGTAGGCGTGCTCCGGGACCGTCCTATTACAGTCCTGCTCCTGCAAAGCCGTCTTACCTGCACTGTCAGCACATCCTTGCAATAGGTTCTTTGCTTTGGTCGTTAAGTGCGTGACACTTAAGTTATACTATTTATAAAGTTAATAAAATAAAGTAATATTTCCTCAATATTTATGTTAAAAAAGATAATTTTAATGTTATAGTAATTATTGTAGTTAGTCAATTCAAATTAAATATATTTGGTCCTTATTGTACCAAAAAATACAGGTTATTATCAAACTGAATTTGTTGCTCATCCTGCTCTCTATCCATCTACTATCTATTTATCTGATTAAGGTGCTATTGTGAAATTTGATTTTATAAAACAGACAAGAATCAATTGCAATCAAACAGAACTCCTTAGGCTCAACTTTTTAAAGTTTTCTGTTTGGTTATGTTTGTCACTTGAACTTGCTTTAAAAAGCTATAGGCAAGAGTATCCGACGGTCCAGCTGGTAAATTGTTGGAAATAAAGAAATGATAGAATGCTGCCACATTAGTGCGTCAGTCTGCCAAGGACGCAGGCCCGTAATTATAGTCAGTTCTCGGGTCTGCCACCCCCGTAAGGCCTCTGGCGTGGTCGTCCAGTTATCTTTTTTGTTGCACTCTTTTAATAACCAGCGAATAAGCGGCATGGGTATTAGTTGCGCAAGACCGAATGGAAAAGATTGCAAGCAATTTTCAAGCAAAGCTAAAATTATATAGTTGCTGCGGTTGCTAGACAACTAGACAACAACCAGCAGTCGAGCGCCAAGCTGTGCTGCATTATCCTAAAGCCTCGCACTCTACGACACATACCCAACCTCCTGCGATTCCTGGCTCGTAACGTGATTGATGAGCATAACAGCAGCAGGAGCAGCAGCAGCAGCAGCAGCTAAAGATGTTGATGTAGATGTAGCTGCAATACAACAACATGTATAACTTATGGTTGCACTGAATAGATGCTGTTGTTGTCCAGTTAATGCGGACGTTGTTGTTGCTGTTATACAAGATTCATATCGCTTTTTCTCCCTATTTATATATATTTCTTAGCTACTTGTGTTGCGCTTACGCTATCTGCTCTTTGATTGCATTTCGAAATGAATTTTCCCCGCATATTCTGATTGAAGTTATTTTGGAATTGTCAGCATGAGCCATCGCAGTACATAATCAGCTTATAACGTAACGTTCCTATCAATGACGCATGCCCAAAAAAAATGTGTATTAGTTATACCGAACTCTAAATATTCTTGCACACACAGCTAAAGCGCTAAAGTTGGCTTAGAAATCATATGTGTCAAGAGCCCATTAGCCTATTTGGTAGTCCGCAGATGATCAGATTAGATAGATTTACTGGATTTAAATATCGAAAATATTTAAAAATGGTTAGAAAATGGTAACATTTACTCTTTTAAAACAGCATACGCCCTCGACGGTTGCGGGGTATTCGACCCAGCATCAGGTGCAGCGGTCACCTAGTTCATTGGCTCCAGCACCGTGACAATTTCCAGGAACACGCTTTGCGTTGCTGCGTGCGGTCTTTGTGCGTTGGCATTTCCATATTGCCGTTTTTGCCAATTGTCATCAGCTAAGTGCAAAAGTCAAAAGTCATTAGCTGGCGAGCTTAGTGTAAAAGGTCTCGTGTGGCATGCAGCATCCTCCTGCAGTGTGTTTAAAAAAGAATAGCTAGAAATAAGAGTTAGATTCGGCTTGCCTCAATATAAAATACCCTTGCAGCCAAGTTACTGATAGTTCCTAAATATATCTGGCCTACTATTCCTATGCGTTTCTATGAAAGCTTTAAACTAGAATGTTTCGATCCAGTCATTGACAAATGCCACAACTATAACTCTAAAAAATAAACAACTATAATCACAAAAAATGCAGGACTCAGCTGCTGATACGAACCTAAAATTCCTTTATGTGACATATTGTGCAATAAAATGGTTAAGTCCTTGGTGAGGGTAAGAAATACTTTGCTCTCTGCTTACTCAATTAGTGCATCATAAATAACCCAAATAAGCCACCTGGCAGGGCAGCTGGCTTGTGTGGTTTTTCCTCTTCGTTTTCCCCTTCTTCTTGCAAGCAATTGCGGCACAAGTGGAAATATGACCAAAAGCCATTGTTTTGGCTGACGAAATAAAACTTTTTGCTTTAAAAATTCATTAAGTTACATAGAATTTCACATAGAAAATTATTTTCCATTTTAGGCTGCGGTTTACGTGAAACAGCCATGACAGCAATGTTGTTAAACAGCACTCTTCATGCTGTTTTTCCTATGAAAACACTTATATGCACTATAGGCAAATATTATTATTATTGTTATGTATTCGACATTCAGTTGATGCGCATCTTATTGTATTATTGCGAACAATCTTCTTAAACGATTAAAAGTGAAAGCAAAAATATGTTTTTCAATGCAACTCAATTTCATTTATCAGGTTGTTTTCTTATTATCGCAACTATTCCTTAAATTATTGCTGCAAAATTAGTAAACCCATAACGTCTGCACAAGCTTTTTGAATGTCCGGCTAGTCACTATTTAATTAAAAGCACAAATCACGATTGATGACTGTTTAACCCGCATATAAAAATTGTAGTGGAAAATGTGGGACAACTGCACCAAGTGAAGTTTAGTTTTCACTGCCGATGCGAATTAAATACTAGATCGTTGGTGTTGTGTGTTGCCGACGAAGTTGCACTTGATAAATTTATTGACAGTTTGTGTAATATTGCGTATACGCAACTAAAACCCCCAAATCGAACCATATGCATATTGATTAGGCAGAGCTTATGAGTGGCCTCTGTCAATCGAACAGTGCTAATTGATTAAACGGTATGTGCTCAATTTCAGCTCATCAAGGATTCCAGGAATTTGACGGTTGCACTGTCAAATGTTTAAATGAAAAAAAATATACTTTTCCAATTAATTAAAGGAGTAGCTAGTGTTAAATGCTAACAAAAACGTAAATACAAGCTATTTGTACACAGAACTTTCTCACTTTGTGCAATACTGGCATTTTTTTTATCCCCCTAACTCACTTAAGCTATTTGTCTAATAGTCGTTAGTGTGACTCGCCTCGATTATCATAACTTTTTAATAGTTTTTTCCCCTACGGTTTGATGTAAATAGTTCCACGGATAACTGCACTTACCTATCGCACAGACAGTAATAGTTATAGTAATTATAAAGGTATATATATTTGTAAGTGAGTTATTGTAGAATTCAAAATTCATCATTGTTGGTAAATATATAAATATATTTCCATCAAGTACTTAGATGCTGACAGCTAGGGTCTAAACTGACCGCATAGTGTAATAAATCGCTGAGTGTACCTCTACATTTTTATGATTCTGACCAACAGACAAAGTATCTATACAACTGGTTGCTGGTGGAATCCCTTCACCCCTCCCCCCTTTCTACCACCCCCTTCCATTGGCAGCTGCATTGTTTACCGACTGCAGCAGGAGCTGAGGAGTAAAGTCTGATTAGAAGTTGCTGATTACCTTAACAGTGCGTAATATAAAGAATCGACAGTGCAGCAAGAATTGCAATGGTGAAATATACTATTTCAAAAATCCAATTAACAGAAGGAGCAGCAAGTGTTGATTTTCACGAATAATTACCATTCGAAAAATAAGGAAATTGCATAAAATGCTTTCGCACATACATATAAACGGTATGCAGGTCATAATTAGAATTTGTTTTTATTTTACCACCGGCAAAATATCGAGTAACCATTTCTGCAGTTAGCTCTAATGTCAGCTGTGCGAATGTTGTCAAAGTGCGTTGTAAGTAAATGTAATTAAATTATTTGTGTTTTAAACTTAAACAGTAATGTTAACCGTTAAATGTATTTGCAGTCTCTTATTAAAATGTTGTATTTATTTAATCGAAATTATAAAAAATATGATATTTGATTTTAGAATTGTTATCGAGATTTAGTATTGGCGAAACTGGAAAAACTTGGTGCACTTTTTGTTTTATGTTTAACACAAACCGTGGTGAATAAAGTTCATAAAGTTTTTCCTTTGATGAAAGTTTTTTAAATTAGTAAATGCAATGAAACAACTCAACACAGAGTTCACATCCCTTTTCAAAGCAGCTTTTGTGCCCATTTGCCACACATGGTTGAAAATGCTTGATATCTTGTTTACATTTGTCAACTGGCATTCAAAAAATGCCATTAAAGGCAAATTAATGTTGGTTGTTAAAATAAATAATAATAAAAGCGAAAGAGAGCTAAAAATATTAGTATACACAGAGACAAAATATTACAATTAATTAGTTTAAACATTTTTCAATAATTATTAAATTAATACATAGCGCTGTTCAAAAATTGTTAGGCCTAATACTATTGAAATGAATAAAGACTATTAACTGTTGTATTCTGTTGAATATCTCAATGATTTATTTTAGAAAAACTCAAAACATATTCCTACGATTCTAATCAGCGTCCATTAGGAATATATAATTTAGCCTGTTGAGTATTTGCACGCAGTTAAAGCTTACTTCGAATGGATGAAAGCTCGGCCTTGGCGCGGCAAAAGCTTTCGGACTGCCGTTAACAGAGTTCGGTTCTGTTGGCGGGTTAACAGAGGGGCCAGCGGAGGACAAAGCGAAAAGAAGCAACAGTCGAGTCGCTGTGCGTCGGCTGCTGTTGCTGCTGTTGGCAAGCTATTTAAAATAACGTGTCCTGTTGGGAACGACTTCAGTTCCTGTCAAGCCTTTGTTGGTTACGTTTGCCCAGTCGCAACAAGCCGAAGTTAGCCAACAAATAGCAGTTAAAGCAACCGCCAAAACAACAGTCAAATCAACTCAAGCCAGAGCTAAAGCTCAAGTTAAGAGTCATCAGTCCGAAGAGCATCGAACAAAACACATACCTGCCAAGGTAGTGGCCATATTTCACAAAAAACATACAGTGAGAAGAATTGAGAACTAAAAACCAGGCTCAAATACCAAGTACTTTCCAATTGGAACTCGAAAGTATAGTGCAAGTCAACTCGAAGGTTTGCAATTTTTTTTAATGTGTTACCAACTAGTTTTTTTTCGAGTGCTTTACTGTGTGATTGATAAGCCTTAGTTAAAGTATAAATATATTTATATATAAATTTATAAATATATATATAAATGTATATATATAAAAATATATTATGTATACATATAAATATATATATAAAAATATATTTAAGAGGGCATTGTGTGTGTGTGTGTGTGCGTCTGTGTGCTTAGCACGATACAAACAACAACAACACCAACAGCTACATTTACGAAAACGACAATCATAACAATCACAAAGGTGACTGACAGACAGAGCGTTTGTTTGTTGCTATTGCTGTCGCTTTTGTTGTTGTTGCACCGCCTTTGGCTGGCCGGGTCAGGTATCAGCAAAAGCCGCTATTATAAAGCCATTTTTATGCTTACCTTGCCGTTTTGCGCCGCGATTCCATTTTATGCAAACGTCTGCAGGTTCCTTTCCTTTGCCGCTGCTGCTTCAACTTCTTTATTTTTGTTGATCCTTTCGTTTAGTATTGCTTTTTTTTATATATATATTTTTTCATATTTTTTTTTATTTTTATTTTGGTTTAATTTTGGTGCCTTTTCATATTTGATGAGTATGTGTGTGTGTATATTTGTTTGCGTGGGTGTCAGCCCGCTACTGTGTCGTTCTACTTATGTATTTGTTTGGGTGTCTGTGTGTGAAGGACAATCAAGGTTCGTGCCGCGTCGAGAAGTGGGAATTTATATGCTGGCAAGCGTCTAACATAGTAGATGACTTGCTGCCAGCCACCCCACACCACACACAACCACAGTACACTCATTTATGCTCACAATTGGTGGTGCCCTGTTCCGCCTTTTGTTATGCATGGCTGTGTGTGAATCATTCATATGCAAATGCTGTGAAAATTCACGTTTATGATCTGAGCATTACACCCAAGCGGCATTTCAGTGTCTTTGGTCAGTTTACAGCAGCTGCTCGCGCGAACTCTCTTACTTGGCTTTCTGCTGGCTCCCCGAGCGTGTCGCAAAAAATGTAGCATACTTATCAGCGCTCGCACTTTTTGGGCTCGTTTTGCTGACAAATTTGGGAGGGCACACATTTAATTTATGAGCGCTTCTCTAATCTAATCGCTGGCCTCACTTGTTACGCTCGCCCTTTCACCATTGTTTTTCACAAAATCAACGGTTGGATTTGCGCCCACTTCAGTTGTTTAACTGCGCTCATTAAAAATAAGTTTGGCAAAATTGTCACGTATTGTCACGTGTATTGCAGAGCAAATATCACAGACATAAATGCATCTTAAACGGTAAGCAGTCAAGTTTGTTTTCTTGTGGTTTCAGCTATTTGCTCTTACCAACATGTTATCAATCTGTTCCAATGTTGTTTGTTATTTTTATTATACTTATGTGTTTCATGTTTCCTGTTTCTGTTTCCGTCGCCTGCCAATGTTCAACTGACTGCCATCCGGCAACCACTTGTTGGTCCTGGGTGATAACTTAATCATCGTTGTAAGCAAATACTGCTGTAAATGGCACGTTAAGCGCATGTTAAATTTGCTGACATTCGTTGCGGTTGCTCTCTATCCTTTGCCACTTCCCAATTCCATTTTTATTTGCATTCCTTTCGCTCTGTGGCTGCAACGCAGTCTTTTGGCTTCCCCGCCGCTTAAAGTTATATTGCTGGCAGTTACCAGCAGCTGCTGCATTGTGACAAATTTGTCACCAGTTAGGACTTGAAACAAGTCAGTCATTGGAAACTTTCAACTAAAGACTGTGCGTCGCCGACGGGATTTTCAGCGCCACGTTAACGATGCGTTTACCAGTTTAAATAGGTTTAAATGTAATACTAACTAGAAATGATGACAGATACTTTTGCTGACAGCAAATATAAAATTCGTTATTAAACTTATTTTATTTCGGGCTCATAATAAAAGTTGTTATTTCAAAGCTTAATGTTTAACTTTAACTTGTTGTGTAAACTTTCGAAAAATGTTTGCCTAACAAAACAATTCTAAAGCTTGAATTAAAACTACAATTATTAATTATTTTTGATTTTTAATGAGCCTTCGAAGAAGTAAAGAGACAATAAATCAAAGTTGCGTAGTTTGCAATTTTGGGCATATTTTTAATTGGCAGCTTATGAAGAGAAATAACAATGGGGAAAATCAAAAATAATGCTAAGTAGACTGCCAAGGTCTTCGCACTTTGTTTTCATTATGTTTTGACTGCAATCGTTGCATATATATTTTATTTTTATGTTTGAGTTTTTAATATTATGACCATAACAACGGCGCCCGACGGCAAAAGCGAGCGAACTTTCAAGGGGCTTCATTGAATACCAATTAGAGCACACTCACGGCCGACATTGAGATTTCCTCACTTGAATGCGCTAACAGAAAGTTTTTGTTCGTGCAGCAGCGTGCGGCAAGGACGCAAAACTCGCATCAAACTACGCTCAGCGACTGCTTAGTCCAAATCAAATTTCACAAAACCCAATCGAAAGCCAAGCACTAGAATGTCGGATCAGCAGGATACCAACAGCAGCCAGAGCCAGAGCCAGAGCCAGAGCCAGAGTCAGAGTCAGAGCCAAAAGCAGAGTCGCTCGACCACGTCGGAGCCGCCAGCCCCGCCGCAGACTGAGCAGCAGAATTTACCCAGCTGCATCAACAGTTACGACGACTCGATCGAGCCGGCAGCTGAGGGGGCTATCGATCTTGAGCCAGTGCGTATAGAAATCCATGGCGAACGGTAAGTCCAAGCCAACTTTTAACACACAAACACTGAAAAGAAAAGAGGCGTTCTTAAGCCCAGTACAAATGGTAAGGGCTTCATTTGAATAATTCTTGCAGTAAATTAAAACTTTTGCGTACTTTAAATAATTTTGTTGATGAAAGCATTTAGAAATGTGCCCACATTTTGACGTTTGTGCTGGATTTAAGAAACAACTTTTTTGCTTATTCTCTGGGTGTACACACACACACACACACACACATATATATATATATATATATGTATAAATACAAATTCTTAACTAATTTTATATGTGTGTTAACTTATTTCCCCGTGTGTTGCTGTTCCCCTGTTAATAACCATTAGCTAATTGGGCCATCTGCCCGAAGGGCCCAAATGAGCGACTCTCTCGTAATGTACAAACATGTGTATGTGTTTACGCATAAACGTTAAGATAACATATGCATACAAACATACTTACGTCTCTCTCTGTGAGAAACACACCTGCAAGAAGTCATCCAAAAAAATCAGAAGAAAAAAAACATAAATATAACCTTTGTAAGGCTCACACAATAATTGAGGCTTTTGATGTAATCAGTATACATACATACATGCTATTCCATAAATTCATATTTCTATCAATATTGTTTTACATTAAGAAAATCATTGAATTTAATTTTGCGAATGTTTTAATATATATGTTTATATACATACAATAGAATATAAGTATGTGTCTACAAAAATATAAAGTCCTCTTCCCTATATTCCTTTGATTTGACTATTGCATCTGTTATCTATTAGTTTAAGGTTAATATAAGAAATAATATAATCCACTCGAAAGTTACAGTTGCGCCTAAAAAACACACTGAAACAAAGTCAACTATTAGATGGGATCCCCGGTTTTTGTAATACAATTGCTGCAGTTATTGGGAATCCTTTTATATTCGCAGTTCTTGAACCTGCATTTGATGTTTCTACCCCAACTTTGCGAAACGAAATAATAAAAACCAACAAAATTCTGAACATTTCTGAGTATTACTGCAGAAGTGAGAAATTTAAAAAATTCCTGCGAATTCAACAGATGGCAAACTTGTTTCACTTTTCACATTTGGCATTGTTTTCGCCAACCTGGAACTTTTCGCTTTGGCTTGAGGTGAGGCGAGTGTGCCTCAAGCATCTGTCAATGGCATCGCAAATGCTGTGGAATAAGCTGCACGCCCACATTTGCCGCAACTCTGATCTAATTTGGTATTTGGAGTTGCGAATTCAAAGGTCAACAACAACAACACAAATTTATTATAATGCTTATGGTGAATGCAAACTGTTTTGTGGGCACACATACTTTCACATACGCTTACATTGCCACCCACTCAACTTTCATATTACTCATTTTAGCATAATGACCTTTTTATACACTGTTAACAAAGATCCATTGAGTATATTAGCTATATAAATTATCAGTCACACAGTCTAAAGGAACACTCGATAAGGTTTATGACTGCTGACAGTATGTTGCATAGTCGTTTGCACCCGACTACAGAACATTCTCACGTGTTCACCTCGTAGCTAATTATGTGTCGATTAAAAGTTAACACACACGCTCGCCTTAAAGGCTGCGTCTCAGTTGTGGCAAAGTCGTTGGTTGCCATTGGCAACCAAAGGCCAACATGAGTTGGTGCACGCTGAAATATTTTGATATGACAAAGATCAGCTGAATAGTATTGGGACTGCAAGCTTTTTAGCAGCTTCAACTGCGACGCGTGCAACATGCGGCAAGCATTCAAATAAAACGATGCAATTACGGGCATTAACAACAGTTAAGTCAAAGCCGAGCAGGGAACGGGATTACTGAAGAGAACATAAAGCAGGCCCATTGTGAAATGTGATTATGCACGAACAATACTTATTTATATAAGGCAATTAAATATATACGTATGTATACGCAAGGGTATGTGTTCTTAGTTATATATTCATATTGTTTAAGCTGGCATCCATGTCGTCCATTACCTCCAGCTGCTGCTCATCCAGCTCCACAATAGCTTTGGGGCAACCGCAAGGCAGCAGGCAGCTTGAGATGAACTTAATATTCATGGTGTACTGCTTGACATAGTTGGTACCTGTGGATGGAGTTCAGAATTGAAAATGGAGTAGAGCCTTTAGGCAGCCACCCGACAGTGGGGCAAGTGCTTCGGCCACCTACTTTTCGAGCCGACGCCAGCGAAGTCTTCTGTCTGTTCGAAGTCGTCAACGTCGCGGAGCACGCCTTTGACGCGGCAGACGGGCACCGCCTTTGGATTGGGGCAGCAGCCGCTGCTGCAGGCACAGCAACAGCAGCAATTAGGTTCCATGTTTGCTTCAGATTGGGATTTTTGAATTTATTTTTTTGACAAAAGTAAAAAAAAAAACCTTTCAAAACTAGCAATGTGTACGCATCGACGAAACAGTTTGTACTAATACTTCTCTCTCTTTTATGCTCGGCCAGTTGCATTTATTATATTGTCAATGCCTACTCAGTTGTTCGTATACACACGTTTGGGCCAACTTATTATAACCTTTAACACCATTTGATTAGCTTGGATCTAAGCATCTAGCCTTTTAACTACTGCCATGTTTGAAAAGTGATAAAAAGATTATAATTTTTTGTTTCTTGTTAAATATGTGCGAGTGCAATTCAAATTCACAAATTATTTGTTCGTAATACCATTTTGGTCTTAAATTAACTAACGTATTTATGGCCTTAGGCTTAGTTATTATTTGATTCCAGTGCACCGAATAATTTCATTATCTTTTGCGCCAGGCCGGCCCTTCAATTTTGTGATACCTTTTGTCTTCTAGCTCCGGAGCTTAGCAGAAATCTTTGTTCTGTGCCACCTTATGGCTGGCTATGCCATGATATGCAAAATAGCTAATAACTAATAATTTCTATAACAATTTGGCCAAAGCTGGCAGCCCAAAAGACAGATAACAGATGAAAGGACACAGAAAAGGGAGGCACAAGTGTCAAAGCTATCGAAATTGAAAGAAGCTATAATTCGCCTGGCAGCTCCTTGGGTAGTCAGCGCACGTGCGGCTTTCGTGGGGCTTATTGTGTATGCTGAATGCATGTTTTGCTGGGCGGTGGCCACGCCCAGTTAATGACTTGGTTAATGCCAGGGCTCAATAAATCTTTGGATTGTATCAAGTGTGCTTTGAAGCTATTTCAAAATATTCAGCACTCGCTTCCGCCCGACGCTTTCTCTATGCAAATATCCTTTTTGCATTTTAAGCCAAGCTGGAATGGAGTATTGAAGTTTGCTTTCAAAGTTAATTTGTTTTAGGGTAATATTCAATTAATTTGTTTCTATCTAACTATTTGGTTTCTTCTCCTTTTCGACCTTTTTTTAAACTGGTTTCTTATTCAGACATATTAACTATCAAAATACAAAGTTTCAATCAGTCGGCTAGTCAGTTAGACATTGGAGACACTTTTTAAAAGGGTATATGCAAACTATAAAGCTGCTGTTGGAAACATGTTAATTATGCTGTCAAACCTTTGAATAACGACGGGATGTGCCAGAATATGCAGATTTTCTTTGCCCTTAACCAGCTCTCAATCCTTCTAGCTCCTGCTGCTCCGCTCGGATCCTGTTCCTTCAATACTTTGCGAGAAATTGATGTGGCGAAAGTCAACAATGGGTTTGACACATGACCTGCCAATGCCAACCGCGCCCCCCCCTCCAACCCCTTACATTAATATGCCATTTGTTGACTGAAGCCAGTGAGGCGGCTGCAATCTGGACGACACAGAGGCCAAAGTGCAACGTCAAGGCCCACTTGCGTCTGCTTGGGTATCGAATAAGGGGCGTGCATCCAGTTAAGTCATATTAAAACGCACTTGGTTCCAGTACCGACAGTATTATCATCCTACGCGAATTCCCATAAGTTTTCTAGCTCAAAAGCAGAATGAATGGATTTTGTGAATTCGGTAATAAGGTATAGACAAACATACATATGTTTGTATGTTAAACCCTTTTTGGCGAAATCAATATTTATTGATGTCTACCTCTGCAAGGATCAAGCATGTATATGCATCATAAGCAAACCATTTCGAAATGCAAGTCAAAGCAATTGGTTTGCGTTCTGTTTGCCTCTCGACACCCCATGTTGCTGTCATAGCAAAACACTGCAATATAGAACTGCTATCGGGCAGCATTTTTGCCCAACTATTCCAACTATTCAACTTTGCAACATTCGAAGACGAATTGCCAATTGCAAAATAAAAAGTTCAAAATTAAATTAGCTTCGATTCGTGCAAAAGTTGGCCCACTGTTAACATTTTAATGTATGTGTAGGTGTCGTTGGGAGGGCCTAAAGCGAGTTGGTAGCACGTAACCAGCGCTGTGGCATGCACACACACATACACACTTACACACACACATATACACAAATATATATCTCGGAAGTAGCATATTGCAAATCACAGCCACTGGATTTAGCTGCCTTAAGCAACTCGCAGTACATCCTTAACGTCCTTTTTTCTTTTGCTTTGGCTGTGCTGTCTGTACAAGAATTTGGCTATACTGTTGACTCATTTCTTTTCAAAAGCATTAGCCGTACTTTCGCACACATACACACACGCACACACACACACAGTGTGTGTATGCAGAAGTTTGCTTTGCTGTTTTGTGTTTCGGGTTTTTCTTCGCTTTTTATCGTTTTTGCCGCCCTTTTTATTTATGCAAATCTTATGTTTTCTTAAAGTTTTGCCTCGTCTGTCAGTAGCTCAACTTAAAGTCAGCGTGTGTGTTCTGCACAAAAAAAAACATTCTATAAAGTAGCTGATGCTGCCTGTTTAGCTTGCTGGGCCAGCAACCTTTTCACTGTGCCACAAAAGCAACCAGCGAAGATTTCGCGTTAAGTCATATTTGTCTAATACTATAATAAATTTGCAGTTAATAAACAATTTAATAGAAAGTCTTGGAAAAATGGTATTTGAGAGATTCAACAAAACTTTCCTGTGAACAATCTAAAAGTTCTTATCTGGAATGTCAACGGAAAGAAAAGGAATGAAAGAAAGAATCCCGGTCAATCCTTGAAGCTTTCCTTGACCAATCGCTATTATCAAAATATCTCAGCAGGCAGAGCCCCATCTGACCAAGGACTAAAAGAGCAGTTTAGTTAAATTGCGTCGCTCCGATCTCGTTCTAGTCACATAAATCCCAGTCACGTGCTTTGGTTTTTATTTATAAACATATGCACAATTGTGTATTGTGTATTTAACGGGTTAAACACCTTATAGAAACCAAAAAAAAATTCACAATAACATTCACTCGTAACATTCATTTGTGAATGTGTGGACTTCGCATGCATAAAATGTCGTGTGTGTGGCTGTTGTTGTTGTCTGAGCCTGGAATTGACTGTTGTTTGCATTGCGTATACGTCATGTTGTCATGTGAAGCTGTGTCGCACTGTAGTAGTTAAGTCCGTTTCGGATAAAGTTGGCTCAAATGACGCTTGAAATTGTAGTCGACAAGTTGGCCCAGCAATGCAAATTGTCAAAATCAGCAACTCGTCCCCAAAATTTCACTTAAAATTTAGTTGTCATGTGTCGAATGCAGCAGCAAAAACCCATCTGTTTCACAACCACAGCGATGACAGCAGGTGTGAAGGGGCGCAGTAGGCGGGGCTGTGGTCTAGTCAGTCGAGACGCGGCATTGCTGTAATCAATTGTAAGTTTGCCAGCTGAAATGCAGTTTTTGGCATTGACTTTGGCATTGGAATCGGTTAGTAAATGTTGCCGTGGCCCGCACACGCTCGCAAGCAGACGGATAGCTAAAAGGGAGACTGAAGATGAGACATGCATGACTGTGTAGGCGCAGGCAGGCGGGCAAACCAATTGGCCAAATGGCATTTCAAGTAAAACCAAAGAACGTGACATGATTCGAAAAAACGAAACGAGCTACCAACTTTCTATCCGGCTGACACGCATGGACTCGCACCAAGGAACTGGCCCAACGCTCTTCCTCCGACTCCTTTCTCTTTCTCAGTGGGTCTGTGTGTGTGTGTGTGTGTGTGTGACAGTTATTTGCTCATTTGGCCTTGGGCAATGCGACCAAAAAGCGCGCTACACAAATTAAATCAACTTAAAGCAACATTTTTAAACATATTATTTTTCTTGTTTTAACCGCCTCAAGCAGCCACTTTTGCTGTTGTTTTGGCCGCTGTTGCGGCATTCTCAAATGCCAGCGTGCTTGCCAGCAAAAAAAGCACTGCATACTTTTGTGCGATTTAAGCAAATAATTATACGAGCATGCAGGCACGTCAGAATCGCGGCACGCTTCTGTGTGCGTGCCCATGTGCGAGTGTTATGTCAAGCCCAATAAGCAGGCGGCAGCAGCTACTGCCACGCCCAGTGCCCTTGACTTTTTTTGTGGTTGTGGCTGTGGCTGTGGCTGTGGCTGTGGCTATGGCTATAACTGTGGCTAAGGGCGCAGCTTTGACGTTGAGCTGGCAGCTAGCTTAGAGACGCAGCTGTTGTTGTTTGGGCGGCAAGCAGCCGCAGCTACTCGCAACACGCTGCACACAACCCACTTAAGTTCAATTGGTTTGCTTAAATTTGTTAATGCTTTTTATAAGTCGTCTAAGCCCATTGTATTTGGCTGTCGCACTTACTTTGTATTTAATTATATTTACGAAATTTTTTTTATTTTATTTTGATTGTTTTTAAAACGCCTAATTGTCCGGCCGAAAAGGCGAATGCGACTGGTTTCCAGTTCAGTCACAAATCAATCACAGGCTACACACACACACAAACACACACACACACCGACACACTAAACACAGTTATGGCCCCGGAAACACACAAACGAGATGGAGCGAAAGTGAGCAAGAAAAGAAAAGAACAACAACAATAACAAAAAAGTATCTATCGCATGAACTTGTGGGTGCTGGTTAGCTTTTATTTTGGTCGTCGCGTCATCGATTTTTGCGCGTCGGTAAAGTAAGGCGCACACACACGTGTACACACGCACGCATGAGCACACACACACACCAGAGCATAGTTGGTAACGGTAATAAATCGCCATTGAAATTTCAACGCTCAATGCCAGAAGCGTTGTAAGGTTTGTTGTTGTTGTTGATGTTGCTGCTGGACAACAGCTGTGCAGGTGTCACACACACACACATACATTTCTTTTTATGTGTATGTGAAAATGGTGGCGTGTAGCACGTTTATTACGAATATCGAGCTAACAAGCGTCTAAAGCCGTTAGCCTGAAAAACAACAAAAAGCTTGGAAATATAGGCAAACATTTTTGTTTCGGCATTCGTATCTCTGCACTAAGGCAACACTTTGTTGCTGTTGGCATTGGTGTTACTGTTGTTATGCCTAACAGGTTACAAATTGTTTACAATTGACCCAGACATGGAACAATTGAACAATTGAGCATATATCGTATGTAAACAGGGTGCAACGAGTATATTGGCTATCTGGTCTGTTCGCCTCACTGTCTGTAAAACTAAATAGAAAAGGGTAGCAGCGGTTTCGATAAAAACACCGCATTTTTTATATACTATATTAATAATAATAATAAATAATTTTTTTTTTTGAGATTTCTATTACTTTTATCTGAAAAAAATTGTTGTTTTTATATATCTTGGTCCGCGCGCAGATAGACGAGATGTGTGTACATTTGCATATATTGGTTGACTGGATTTTTAAACATTTACATAAAAATTTACAATATACAGCATAATGATTGAATAATTCAACGACATTACAAAATAATATAAAATGATCAAATGTGTGCACAGCATTTTATTTAAAGCCCACAGCTATTTGGTAGAAAAATACGATCGAATTGAAAACAAACAGCAGCAGCTTTTTTTTTGCCGCATTTGCAGGTTTTGCAACTAAAGCGGTGCATAAAAGCTGGCAGTTGCCAAGTAGTGCGTGCCTGCGTGAGTTCCGCGAGGATCCGAGGCGATGTCTGCTAAATCCGAAAATGGATGCGTCTAAAAGCAAATGGAAAAAGTGCAGGGATTACTTTGGCAGCATGCCTTTGAAGTGCGAAGTGAGTTGGGGGCAGCAGAAATTGAATAATCCGACAGCTTAACAAACTGTTACCAAGACACTTAAAGTACGATTCACATAAATCACCGAAGTGTTTTATTTCAGCAGCAACAGCAGCTGGGTTCAAATATTGTTGACTGCTCAACGAGCTTGTTAATTTTCTTGCTTAATGTATGCAACAGATTGCTTGCTTTAAGCACACACACGCACCAAGAGAGAAAGAAAGAGAGAGAGGGAGAGTGAATGAGGAGGACTATGTATAAAAAATGTATTGATTGATATCGATTCAGGGAGCAAACAACGAGCTGCGTGTCCCCAACTGCGTAAAAGCAGCGACAACGAAAGCAGCAGCAGCAGCAGCAGCAATGGCTTAAACAACCAGAAAAACAAATGTTGCAATGTCCACAAGTTAGACGCACAACCCACGCACACAATAACACACACACGCACACACACATGTACAACAACTGATGCAAGGTGCGTGACATTTTACAGAACACACGCAGCTGCTGCAGCCAAAGAGCAAAAAACAAAGAGTAAGAAGATAGGGCCACAACTCTTGGAAACCTTTCGAGGAGCTTAGCTGCCCAGTAGGTGACCAGCTGCGGCTCGGCATCATCCGGCTTCTCTTTTTCCTGAAGCAAAGCGGTTTATTTAAAATATTCCCTTTTTTTCCTCTTACTTCTCACATCTATTCTTCTCTGTCATTTCCTCCGTAACCTATTTGAATGGCTTTCATTCGTAGCATGAATGTAGTTCCCAAAAGTATCTATAAGTCTGTCGAAGACAAATGCATTTCTTAAATTTATGATATTACCATTGATATTGTTGTCGTTCCTTTTAGATCCTTGAAACAAGAATCTGAGAGAACTGCATGAATGGAAATTTATTGTGAAATGTAATCAAGGAATTTGTAATTTAAGCACGCTCTGAGAATACATAATTTTTTCAGAAGCAAAACTCTTTTCATATTTTCATGCCATTATTTACGCACTTATTCCCTTGCAATGGCGACAAGATTTCCCAAATGAAAAACTGTATTTCAGCTTCATACGAAGTACAAAATTCTTGGAATTTTAATTGAAATTACGTACGTAAAGTTACTAAGAAAACAGGTTACAATTTTAAAAACAGTTTCGCCAGCCAATTCTTGTTCTACGGAATCGAAAATTTAATTTAAAATCAACTGCGACAACCAATGGCAAAACTTTCGTAAATGGCTCTCAGAAAATTGTGTATGGAAAGGAGATCAAATCGAATTCTCCGAAATACTCAATTTCGTTTCAATTATTTTGCCCAAATACTTTGTATAGCGTTTCTTTACCTAAAAGTTGCGGTCGCTTTAATACTCTAAATGTTGCAAACGCCGCAAAAGCTCCAACTGAAAAGTTTCATAATGCTACTTGCGCCTGCAACGCCACAAAAGGCGGCCCTTATAAAGACTAAAATAAGTACTTTGGTAAATGGCAAAAAACTGGACGGGTTTGTAATTGGTTAGGAAATGGGTTGGAAGAAAGTTTGAAGTTTCCTGCTGCAAGAGGTCTATAAGTTTTTCATTAAACGGGTAGCGCTTATTAAGCTTCTATAAAGCAGTTTTCCGAGCAATAATTTTCGTACAATTGCTGCAGCTCTTGCGTATGAAAGTGTTGTCTTTATATTCTATATATTTGGCCATAAGTATAATAAGATTGAGTTTAAACCAATTTGTTTGTCTGTTCTTTACCATTGATTAGCGGCATTTCTGTTGTCTACCTTGACACAAATCCCGTCGAATTTATTGTCTGCGATTCTTGTGTGATTGTGGTGATTATTGTGGTTGTGGTTGTTGTTGTTGTTGGCTAAATAGTTGTTGAGTGGCGCCAGACTAAAGTTGATCGCTGCGTAACTTTATTAATTTGTTATCCTGTCACTTTTCGCTCTCATTGCTTTTCATTAAACAACTTCTGCAGCTTTTTGAGCCCCGTTCAATTTCGGCCCCTCAACTCTTGTTGTTGTTGCTGTGTGCAGACCACAGAAATTAATTACCGGATTAAGACAACTTCATTGGCCATGGGCAGCAGACCCCAAGCCACGAACACGCCTTCTCTTTCTCTCCTTTGGTTTTTTCGGTTTCGTTTTTGTTTTTGTTCGCCCAATCTCTGGTTGTCTCTCTTTCGAGCGCCTTCTTTTTCGCACACTTAGTTATTTTCACATCTCCGTGCTGTGTTGTTGCTTGTGTTTTTATTATTAACATTTAATGAGAAAAGGTCACGCACACAGCGCCGAGAGTTGGATCCATAGCAATCCCAGTCACCCAGCTCCAGCTCCAGTTCCAGCTGTTTCCCTCTGCTCCTCGCGGCCAACTATTGAATGGCTTCGGATGGTTGGGTGGGGGAGGGGTAAGGGGAGACGCTACTTTGGCAATTTCAAGTGGCTGCCGCTGCTAAATTAAGTGCCGAACTTAAATAACTCGAATTAAACATTAATAGGATACTCAAAAGTTTTCGTTTTCGTTTCATTTCATTTCATTTTACTTCGTTTTGTTTTTGTTTTGTTTGGCCTTTGCCCCATACTAGAATTTGTTTTATTATTAGATTCCATTCCAATTCTCGCGCCTTTTGCCCCTTTCGCGCCTTGTGGCCAATTTCACTCGGGAAGCGCCAGTTGGAAATGGATCTGTTGCCCCTTCGACCTGTGCCCCCGACGTATTGCATATTTCTATTCAATTTGCCGCCCACAGCTCTGGGCCCAAAACACAACGAGCGCAGAATCGCAAACAGAGAACATCGCACCACAAGTCCTGTTGCCTAAAACTAAGGTCCTGGGGAACTTCTGAGTGGGAGTAGACTTAACTTAAGCACACTTAACTTGTAGATACGCTGTAATCAGGCTTTAAAACGCTGCCAACTTGTAACTATTTAAGCCAACTTTAATGTTTTATGGCTACTTGAGAAAGCGGTTATATTATTTGCTGTTTCTACAAATGAGCATACCCGTTTGGCAGTTTGGCTGCTCCGCTGCAGGGTATACAACAAGGAAACTCACTAAAATGTCTATTAATTATCCTCTTGGCACGGGGTTATTCAGGAACAGTTAAGATGTACGGCAATGTGTTAACTGGGCTAATGAACAGTTGCTACATTTTGCAACTGTTCTTGGCCACGTTCCGGTCACAATTTACGGCATTTGCGCCATTTCCTCAGCTGCTTGTCAGCTCCGCTCAGTGTCATTTGCGAGTCTTCATCTTATCTATCTCAGTTGCTGTCTCGTCGAAAACAGCTTGTAATCGCCTTGAACGTAAGTGCTGCAACAGTGTGTGTGTGTGTGCGTGTGGAAGGGGTTTTTTAGCTTTGGCTTTTGGCTTTTGGCTTTTGACTTTGTAACTGGACCGAGTATCATTATGCAAAACAGTTGAAAAGCGCAAAAAAATAACAAACAAAACTTGAACAATACACGAGCAGCAGTTGGCAGTTGGCAGTTGGCAGTTGGCAGCAGGAGTCGAGTCTAACGAGTGGAACACTGGCTGGCTACTTGACAGGGGTTGGATGCAAACAATATCATTTTTGCATTTTGATATTAGTTTTTGGTTTATTGTTTTATATTCGTCGCATAATCATAATTAAATTCAAAGTGCGCTTAATTATGGGAACCGTTGCACAGCTCCAGGGAAATAATAAGTAACTAACTAACACACACACACACACACACACATACACACAGACACACTAACACAGACGCTCAGCTGAGCTTACTGCTCCCCGAAGAGCGACCACTATCCATTCGTGTGTCCTTGTGTCGCATACCCTCGCTCTGGGATGTGCTTGGCACGGCCATTTTATTTGGCCTCGTCCGTTGATTATATTAGGCAGTTGTTGTTGTTGCTGTCCCTTCGTTGGTCTCCACTTTATGGGTACATTTGTGTATCAGCGTTAATAGGCAAGTGATGGGCAAGAAAACAGCTGCAGATCGGAAAAACTGCAATATTGTCGCTTTTATTTCTTTGAAGACGAGCATTCGAATTAAATTTGCTTTTGTTAATACTTTGCACCAGCTTTTAATTAGGTTAATGCACTGGACTTCATTACAGAGTATTTAAGTGTTCACCAACGCATTTTTAGTATGTTTCCGTGCTCAACTCAATTTGCACAATTTTATAGAATTTCTATTGGTATTTTAATTAAATTTAACGGATAACTTTGTTATGGTTATTGTTACGAATATTGATTTGAAATATTTGTCATATATTTTGGGTTGGCAGCTTGTTGCTTACCTTTCGCATATGAGTTTAATGAAAACTGACATTAGCATTTGACTCGCAATATTAATTGCAATATATAATGTATTTTCTGGTCTTTGAAATGTCAGTTTGACATTCATTTGCATTGCTTTAATTTTGTTTAAATGCTTGTTACATAGATTAAATTAAATTTTTTATTAGCCAAAGCTGTGAATTTCTTGGCGCTCAATTCACCTTCAGTTCGCATGTCGTGCCTTTTCATTTTAATTATTATGAGAGGCTGGGGAAATGTGCCAAAGAAAAGGCCGCGTTCTTCTTCCGATTGTTGTCACGCTAAGTTTCGCGCCACATGTGAATTGTGTGTGTGGGTTTTCTTATTATTATTCTTATATATTTTGTATTTTTTTACTTGTGCGCGACTTAGTCGACTGGCACGACAAGCTCAACATCTGCCTGTCGCAAAGGCAATATGTAAAAGCTATTGTGACCTCTCCCAGCCCGTTAAGCAAGCATAGCTCACCCTACGCCGGCCCCTTTCCAGCATCGGATGTATTCGCTTGTACAACGCGACGTATGCGTAACTTTTTAATTTATATTTAAATGTTGCCACGTTGCGTAACAGATTCGGTTAAGAGAAAGTTTTGCAATGTCATTTATGCCATGAACTGAACGAGCCCTATCGCATACGCTGAGGCAGTGGCACTGGCAATATAACCAAATGGGATTTCAAGCCGGAACAGTGGACAGCCGGACAGCGCACAGTTGCGTATGTGTGTGTCCTTAATGGCGGCACATAAAACCGTTGTCTGGGGCCTAAAAGTATGCTAAGCATATCAATAAAAACCAAACAATGACGCAGCATAGACACAAAATGCGCGCCATAAAAGCTGAAGCGATACACAAGCCTGGAAGTGCTGCAAACAGTTTAAGTGTCAACCAAGCAGGACTTAAAGAAGGCATCCTTCTGCTCCTTCACAGCTTATGGCAGCTGCTGCATTTTGAGTGTCACCAACAATGCCTATTTCATGAAAGTGTCTGCTTGCGTGTATTTGTGTGTTTGTATATGTGTGTAGGGTCTTGTAGCTGGTTTTGCTGCAAGCGCCCGCATGTGAATAAGCACATCTGGCAATTCCCCATTCCGTTAAGAGAGAGAGACTTGCAGCTCTTGGCATGAATGCGGTTCAGTCTGTTTGCATTGGGCGCACGCTGCACAACAAAGAGCTCTGTCTTTCTGCTTGGTCGTGTGCGGCAATAGCGACAAAAAGCAGCTAAACAACAACAACAACAACAACAACAACCTGCTGCCTTAGCTCGGCCAGCATCAGCTGTTGCAGTCACAGTCAAAGCCGCAACTCGTCTCTTTAGAACCGCCTTTGAGTCTTCTTCAAATGCTTAAATTGGCTTAAGCACATTCGAGTGGCGTCCTCGCGTCCTGGATGCTGCAGATGCGTACGCAGGCAGGCAGGCAGGCGGTGACGGTAATGCGCTTTTCATTAAGTCAAGGCCACTGTGTCTTTCCCATCAAGTTTTTGTACCCTGTGTACTTTACAAAACATGCATCAAGGGAAGACAAAATCAACTCAGTTTCTAGTCTACAAGCAACTTTCTTGACAAACTTCGCCCTACTTTCAATTTCATATTAAATATATATTTACTCATATAAGTATGTACACGACTGGGTATCATTGTTGCAGGGTATCTGCTTAGCTGACGCGAGCACTTGTCCTGTATCCTGTCGCTGGTGTCGCTGTCAAAACTACTCAAACGGCTTATTGAATTAGCATCGTATATCAGCTGCTTACAATTAAATGACTGCAAACACGTCACGACGGTTGCTTAAGTGCCGCCATGATGGATGTACTGACAGCCGGAATAACCGAGTGCTATGGGCAATTCTTTGTGGCCAAGATCGATGGCTGAAAAGATAAAAACTCGATTTAGTAAAGAACGAGGTCGTTCATTGATTTTTTGATTTTTTAAAGCCTAAAGCTAATGTTGAAGCTACCTTAACAATTAGCACATTTCTTTTTTTTCGGCCTCTTTCAAAGGTGTTCACTTAATTAAGTTGATTACACTTTAGCACTTTCCAGAGACTGCTGCTAACTTAATTAAGTGAATGTTGAATACGTCACGTTGCGCATAACGGGACACCCACTCAAATTTAGAACATATTTGGTCTTTCATATTGTATCAAAATGAGTTTTTTTTTTTGCTTAGTATATAAGCAAGTATATAAGAATTATTTAAGAAGCACAACTAATACATTTAGTATTAACTTTTATTGAAGCGAATATTCGAAAAAATAAAAGCTTCCTTTTTACGCCTTAAATCGCGGCTCTATTTTATTGGGCACTTGGATGGGCATTTATTTTGCTTAATTTTTGTGAAAGCACCGAGGCATGCATCATCACTGTTGTATGTGGTCATTGTGGTCAACATTTTGGCCTAGAAGCCCCTCCAGCTCAAACTAACGCAGTGCCCAATCCTTTGTGGCTGGGCCAACAAGTTGGCTGGGTGCCAAATGGCAAATGTGTCATAATATTGCATGAGCGTATCGTAAACTGGACGAACCAGTGGACCAAGTGCGGGTTGGAAGGCTACTGGGAACGAATGACACACGTTGCGTATACGCAATGTGCGAGATTTTGAGCAAATGCAAGCATAAAATGTTAATAGCACTTCATAGCGTGAATTCGCTAGACCATGTTGATGAAAATGATAATAAACTGGGCGCTTATGCGCTTAAGAATCAAGTACGCGAATTAAAGTGGTCTGAAATCAGTGAGCTAACTAATTTAACTTGAGATCAAAGATAGGAGATCCGCTTTTCGCTGCCAGCTTGAGACAAAAGTTCTGGGCACACCTAAGTTATGCATGAATTAAATTGCTTGCTATTGTGTGTACTCGATTTGAACAGGAATTGCAAATTGACGGGCTTAATTATTAACGAGTCCTCAAGAAACACATGGCGGCAACAATTAGGGACAAACAAAAGTTGACTTGTATTCGAAATAGGCCAATGAAGCACATACGCTAACTGATAGTTAAATATTGTTCAAATGGGCCGATTGTAGATTGCCAATTGCCATGACACATGGTATGAACTAGTTGGAAAGCAATTAAAACTTTTTACTCGGAAAACTGAGCAGTTAAAAAGCTTAAGCTTGCAGCGATAGCCAATGATTATAGCTGCCGTGGGTCTAAAAACTTTATTGGTTAGCAAGTAGGCGTATTCAAAATACAAAGTGAACTCTCTAGAAAAGCAAATATATATGTTAATAATTTTATATATATATATATATATTAGATAAGTAAGGATATTATAGAAAGAATAAGAATTAATAAAACATATAATTATGAAAACTAAAATGAAAAGGGTAAGTTTTCATAAAGGATCCTTAAGCATAAGTTTTTTGAGGTTTCCATGTTGTTGTTTTTAACTTGTAGAAAGTGAGAGAAACTTGCCTTAGGCCAGCTTTTAAGCTAGTAAAAACCACTTGTACGCATTAAGTTTATATGGCCATAAAGACAGCTGAGCTCTTTGTGGCGCATAAAAATTTATATAGAGCCATGATCGCAAACGTTGCAATTAACTAAAGCATTTTACAGCATTTTGGCATCATTTTGTGTTGTCAGCTTGCCGCAAATTACTTGATAAATTGGTTAACCTTGCTGCCATTTGAGCCGGGCCAACAAACAGCTTCTGCACGGTTCACAGCTCCAGCACGCTGGAGTAAAAAGTCTTTATAGTAAATTATATAGGGAAGCTGTCGTTGTATTTACATCTTTCACTTGGTCGCCATTGGCATAATTTAATTTCGTTTGCGTTGCGACTCAAAGGACAGACAATGACAAAATTAAGAAGATGAAGAACAAAAAAAAAAAACAAAGCGTTAACTAAAATCAAATCAACATAGGCACACACAAACATAAACACAAATCCCAAAGCCTAACGAGAATTGGCAGAGCAGCATTCACGCTGAGTTTCCTTATTCAAATCGTTTCTTTTTTATTTGCGCTTTTTTAATTCTTAATACCGTGTATACACAAAATGGTCAACAGTTGCAAGGTTTTTCATATTTTTAGTTAGCAAACATTAATTTAAATCAGTAAATCAGTTTCTTAAATTGTATACTTTTATATTCTTTTTTATACACGACTTTGTTGCGAGTGCGGTTTATCCTTTATATGTGTGTAACTACTAGTCGTGTGTTCTTGCGCACTTAAATCTACCTTTTTTTTTGTATTTAGCGCTAACATAACAAAACGCAAAGCAAACACACTTCCGCCACACACACACAAACACACACACACACACACAGAGAGAACGGCAGCGTACGTATGAATTTGTATGTAAATATGGAAAGTTCAAAGCATATACACTTAACGTGTTCAAACACACTCACACACCGCAGAGCAACGCTGCGACTGGCTGGCAAACACATGGCGGCTACTTGATGTTATTTTCAATTGCTGCGCCTGGCGGCAAGGGCAACGCTTTTGTCGCCCGCCCGCCGACTAAGCGACCAGTTTAGCGGCAACTGTGCGGCAGCGAGCACTTGAGTTGGGAGCAGGACGACGGGGTCGGGCTAACAACGGCAATTGCAAAATAAGCCAAACGGAATTAGCTAAATTGCATGTGGTGCGCAGTAAATGTTAGACTTTGTTAATTCTATTGAAGATTTTTGTGACGTTTTGTGGTTTGTTCCTTTTCACTGTGCGCATTCTTTCGACTGTTGATGGAGCCGTGTGTATGTATGTGTGTGTAGCCACAGCAACCCATGTGTCGTATGAGCAATGTTGTGTGCACAAAATTGTTGGCAACATTCTGTGGCAGCTGCTTTGCCTAAACCAACAAAAATGCGTCTCGAAATGTCTTGAGACACACACACACGCACACAACTTGATACACTTGTGCACACATTTTCTGCTCATTTGATCGTTGTGCTTGGCCAATCGGCAAGCGGCAGCCGTCATTGGGATTGAAGGCGCTGACTTTGCCTGTAAATATTTGCCAAAATGTTTCCTAATTTGACTCGAGCGGCTTTTGCTTAGCTCCGTGCGTGTGTGTCGCCCCTTGCTTATTGTGTATTATCCCCCTAAAAGTTGGCAACCAGCTGAGCAAAGCAAAGCAAATCAAAGATGGATGAAGCTGACTTCAGCTTGGGCCCCAGCATTTGTTACCCCGCTGTGTGCGCAATGTTTACTCGGCCTCAGCTTGCCTTATATAATTAAAATAATCCAACGAAACTTGCCACTTGCGACATGCCACAAAAATGTTGTCAACTCAACTCAAACCAGCGCATCGCAGTGCTGTCACATCAAATCTATTGCCTAGTTCAGGCTGAGAAATATTTGTCAAAGGACATGCGTCAATACGGAAATAATAACACAATCATGAACTGTGCAACTTTCCGTAGCAAATCAATAAAATGGAAAACTATTAACTTAATCAAGCTGTCAACGTTTCAGTAATGTCAGAAAAGTTGGGCGAGTCAAGAAAGACCAATTTAATCAGGACAAATTAAGTAACGGATTCGTAAACTTTTATTTGTTTGAGCAACAATTCAGTTCAATTTAAAACTCATCCCAAAATCAACAAGAGGATATATTAACTTAAATGCAAAATTAAACCAGTTGATTAATTTTGCTTTTAACTTGAATTTGTTAAATTTTGAAAGAGGATAGAAAATACTTTTAATTGGACATAATTTAAAAATATGTTTAATTAAGAATAAGTAAGGATTCAAATTTATGTTCAAAGTAAGAAACTATAATTGTTTAAAATGTATTAACATTTTTAATATAATAATGAATGATATAGACGCGTTGGACCCCAAATCAGCATCGGCGTGTTCCATATTTGTGTAATCCGCTTGCTAATGTGTCTGCCAGAAGCAATTTACTATATTCATTTATCATGTGCACTTAGTTGGGGGTTAAGTGGTATACATCGATGGGGGTATACACAGCATGTGTATGAGTGTGTGAGTGTGTGTGTGCGTGTGTATGTCTTAAGCACGCTCTAGCTTGGTAAGTAAAAGTTTTCTTTCTAATTTCGCCGGAAAAATTGACATTAATGTCACCAAATGTCTGAGAGATTGCATAGGCTAGTCAACTAGCGGCTGTTTGGGTGAGTGCGTGTTTGGAGGTGTGTGTGTGTGTGTGTGTGTGTGTGTGTGTGTGTGTGTGTGTGTGTGTGTGTGTGTGTGTGTGTGCAACATGTCACCAGAGACTTCATTGCCAGCATTTTTGGCATGTCAGCCACGTTCTGACAAGTTACTTTCATTTTGGTGCGGCTGCCATTTGATTTATTAATAAATAAAGTGTCACACGCACAAAGCACACGCACACACACACACACATATACTCATAATATATAATATATATACACATATATTGGCCATGCAGCGTGTACTTGATATTTCATTGATTTGCAGTTCGATTGAAAAACTTTTGTCGCATAATTATAGCCGTGAGTTGTGCATGCTGGCCGCAAGGTGGCGCTGTTGCGGTTCGGGTGCCTGCCCAGCTTGGGCTATATTTGTGCTTTGTTGAGGCCACATTAAATGCGAGGCTGCAGCAAAGTTGTTGTGCACTTGATTCGCCCATTCTCTGCCCTGGGCCGGCACGATAGCATGTCAATAAAAATCATTGACTGAGTGGATGCGGCAACCAACTGGGCTCTGATTAAGGCGCAATTGTGACAGCTTAGCTGCAGGAATGCCGCTGGTAGCTGCTTCAGGGTCGGGCTCTCGGATGTACGCAGTTCGTGCACCCACACAATCTGTCTCTTAATCAGTCTGTGGTTGTTGTTGTTCTGCTCATATGCCAGTCGGGTTATGTCCTGTGCCCGGGCGAAAAACTCATTAAATTACAGTTAAAGCAAAAAAGAATACGTACTTGGGGCTAGCCCGAATCCGAGATACTCTCGCCTTACTGCTATAAATCAAATCCATAAAACCTAAGCAAACATTAATGCAAATAATAAATACATTGTGTGCTGATGATTTGAAATTTTGTTAATGTGTTATAAATGATACAAATTTCGCTGCGAAATGCAAATACCCATTGGAAGGGCATTACAAGAATAATAACATCGGTACAAGGACAACCTACGCATACGCTGAGGGTCCTTGCGGCAGGCAGCTCGCATAAAGAAATCAACAACTCAAAAGTTGACTGCGACAACAAAAGCAGCAGACTCAGCAAGAGTTGGCGTCGTGTGGGTAAGAGTCCAATAAAGAAGTGAAAGTATTTTTAAAATGCTCGTATCGCGGCTATTTAAGTCTTTGGTAATTTCGTCGTGGATGAGCATTAACAATAACAACCAGTAAAATCAAATAATTTAAATGTGATACGCCTAAGAGTTGCGCTTAGTTTCAGATCATTAGGTTTCCAGCTAAATAAATTGTGCAAGTTTTTCCTGAGATATTACCGCAAAATAATTTAGACAGCAAGTTAGCTGGCGGTAATGGTTGCTCGACTTGTGCATATCCTGCCAATGAATCCTGCGATGAATATTGAAAGTTATTTATTTGGAGAGACTGCGAGACAATGTATGGCAGAAGTGTTTGCAGAGCTTGTTTGTTAATTACTAGAGGGTATACCGCATTAAAAGTTTGCGCTGCTTTCCTCTGAAATCGCGTAAGTTTTGCACTAGGCTACGTAAATATTATATACTACATATATTTTAAGGGTATATGCAGTTCTTAAAACTTTATAAGTCTTTGAACTTTGCGAAATGAAAGTTTGAACAACATGTTCTCTAGTCTTGTTTTAACACTTTATTGCAAAAATTTGCATAGTTGAAGACGCTTTTCAAACAATTGCGTTAATACAGTTTTCCTAGGAAGTGCACAGTCAAGAAAATGTGTTGCCCACTCTTGGGCTGCACTTGTTGCTGCATGATAAATGTGGCAGCCACAATATACATATATTTTTTTATTTATTGTGCGCACACCTTTCAACTAGAGCCTGTACTAACCCCAACCACAACCCCAAAAGCAACCCCAGGCTGAAACCCGCTTCCCCGCTTAATACCCTCTGCATGCAACTTTAAAGTTAATATTAACAAAAGCTGACAGTTAAAACGACTTTGTACATCAGCGCAAATATGTAAATCATCAACATTTGTGTACAGACCAGAGAAAGTGGGCAAAGGGGCGGTGGAAGGCAGAGCTAAGTACAAAATAAACGAACGGCAAACAGCGGCTAAACAGAGGCAGAAAACAAGTCGAAAGCCAGCGCGTTTAAGTTTTCATTTTACGACGCATTAAAAAAGGCCATAAAAACAGTAAAATTGCCCGCCAACTAAATGCAAAAAACACAAAACACAAAACGAATAATGCGAAACGAGAAACGAAAAAACGAAGAACTCAGTTCTGAAACATGAAATAAAAACCAGATGAGCAAAATCGCACGCGCAGCGACATAAACAAACATAGATATATATTTGGACAGTTAAATGCCAAAAAACAAAAAAAAAAAAAACAAAGAGGGTCTTTGGGGAATTTGAGGAATTTGATACTCTAACAGATAATTTATGCATAGAAGTATATGTATATATAATATACCCGACTTAATATTGCTATAGGATTCAATGTTGATTAGAAACAAATAGGCAGACTGGCAAGCAGGTGGACGACCGACCAGGTTAGCTAAGTTTGTGACAAAGGAAGGATACTCGAAGCAAGGGCAGCGTAAAGCCAAGTACCAAATGACTTTTTTTTTGAAGAGGGGCCGGGTGTAGGCAATAAAAGAAATGTGCTGGAATCCAATAAGGAGAGAGCACAATAACAAAAACAAAAAGAAAAACAATGCTAGGCAGCAAACAGAAGAACAGAGACAAACACATGCATGCGTATATAAATATATCTGTGTATAATAAATGTATCTAAATACATACCTATCCATGTGTACATGTCCGTTGAAGGCATGTCTAATTTTAAGCAATTTTTTTTTCGCACGCACACGCACATCCACAAACATATATATATATGTGTGCCTGCTACAAACATTCCCTTTCGCTGCGGTTGCGAATGCTGCTGCCGCTGTCAATGATGATGATGATGATTTTATGGCCACTGGACGACACACAATGATATGACATACGACAGCAACAACAAGGGTGACGACAATGGGGAATCGTACCAACTCGAGCATTTTATGGAGCCATTAACCATCAGCACCAGAGTCAGCTGCAAGAGTCTCCCAACACCGCAGCAACAGCAGCACGAACACGATCAACAGCAATCAACATTATCGCTGCAAAGTCAGTCAGCGATCCTGAATGCAGATCTTGCTGCCGACAGGGACAGCCTCTACCGCTCGGCCAGCTTCCACAGCGAGGAGCTGCTGCTGAACTTGGTCACGGGCCAGCTGGTGTCCGAGGCGGACCTGGCGGATGGACACAGGTAGTTGACATTCATAAGAGCCATGTCCACATTAAGCACTCACAAGCACTCAAACACGCACACACATGCACTCACAAAGGCACATAGTGTGACTGGCCATTGGGCGTATACTTAATGCGTATGCTCATTAAGCATGCGATAATGCTCAACAAGTTAAGTCCATAATGCATAACTTATATCCAAGCAAACACATCCAAGCACACACACTTACACACACATCTAAGCTGTTGTGCGTATCTTAAGCCATCTATCAAAATGCCGAAGTATGACTTTTATGCAAGCCTCACATCCAAACTGTTTCTCAACTTTCAATTGTATTCATATTATTAGCTTTGGCGCACCTCATTCGATTGGTATATACTTTTTTAATTTATTCTACGTGATTCCATTCAATTATGGTATCTAAATTCTAAATTAAACTTCATTTAATATTACGTTTACTTTACAAAAGCTATTGTCTTTCTTTTTTAATATGTTCATCATTCATGAAAAGCTATTGTTGTTGAATTGATCGATATGCTGATAAAGAAATCTTTGGGGCAACTTAACGAGTGCCCTTGTAAATGCAAGGAGGTATTTATTTCGATGGATGCTTAAGCAGTTCCCGATGCCATTGTCTTTTAAAGCAGGCAACATGTTTAGCAAGGCTAAAAGTAGTTCTAAGAAGGTTTCCTTTAAAAGCAAGTACGGAAAATGTGAAGATGCAAGCCGCTCAACTCAAGTACAAAGGAAAAAATGTGGCGTATGGTGCCGTCAATAGCAATGCTTAGCAATGATTAGCGTTCAACTTGTTGCCTGCCACGCAGCACTTCAACTTGTGCCGAATTGTGGCCACAGGTCGCTTGGCCAGCGCAGCGCTTCAAGAGATTCGTATATAAAACAGGCTCGTTCCCCTTGAAGGCAGCTCGAAACTGCCGACAAAAAGAATTATGTAATTATGGCAAGTGTTGCGCTCGAGCAAGCCCCGGAGCCAGCGACACGGCGTAATTATAATGAGCCAACTGCTGACGTTGCAGCTGCGGCGCGGACTTTCTCCGCTTGCTCCGCCTTTAACCGCATTAAGGCAAAGGGGCGGGGCCGGCCCAGGGCTGGGTGACAGTCGGGGAAGTTAAACAGCAGCAGCAGCAACACTAATGGATTCAAGAAACAAATATTCACAAGCGCTTTAAAGGCAAGCTCAACATTTCTGCTAAATTTTTAAATGTCCTGTACCATAAAATAAATTGATGAATTAGAAGACATTACAAACTAGTTGACTGCAAATCATCCATACCCCTATTACGGCAAAGAAAAGGCGTTTAAACGAACTTATAATGTCAGCTTTTAAATGTTAATGTCGGTATTAAAGCAAATAGAAAAAAAAATGTAACATAAAACTTATAACGAAAAAGGCTAAAAAATTTTAATGAGCTATATTCAATTAAGCTTCAACTACAGCTTCTGTTGCCTGTTACCTTAGTAATTTTACTTAAAAGTAATAAAGCAGGCAAGAAAACAAATTGAGGCGAGTCTTGTTTTGCTAAAAGAGTTGAGAAATCTATTTTGGTATTAAATTATGTGAAACCGAGCCAACGCTGAAGCTGAGGCTATTGTTAGCAGAAAACGCAGTTTCCCAAGTTCCCAACTATCAAATGCCGATTGCCAGTTCACTGCATGATTTATGAACAGCTGCGCTGGCGTATACTACCTGATAAATCAATTAGACTAGTCGACTAGGCACTGAGCAGAGCTTAGCAAAAGGCACATCCAAGGCCAGCCAGCAACCAGCAACCAGCAACCAGCTGCCAGCAACCAGTCGCTGTGGCCAATGCAATGCAATTAATGCACGGGAGGCAACCGCTGGCAACAAACTCTGTCTGCTCTTCTTTCTTTTAAAGCAGCAGCATCTACGATTAAAGCGTATGTATAAAACAGTGTATATACATATATGCATATATATTTACTTTTGACCTAAACGTTTAGCTGAATTGTTTTTGCCATGGTTATTAAACAACTCTTTGGGACTTAGGGTATCCGCTAGTCAGGCACTCCCAACTAGAGCTATCTTACTTGTGTGCTCCATTTGCGTTATGGCAACAGCGTTAATTTTAGCCACACAACCACCTGGTGAGCTTGAGACGATGGTAGCGGTCGCGATGTCTGCAACATTGCGCGACACGTAAATCAAACATCCTCGGCGACAAAGTGCCGTTCGAGCTGTGTCCTTGGCTTTCAGCGTGATATTCTTGCCATGTTGCCGCTGCCACCGCTGCTATCGGCAGTCGTTCATTTGTTTAACTCTCCTTCTTCACTTGGGCCCATTACAAATGCCGCTTTGATTTTGCTGTGTTATCCTTGGCAAAGCTCCTGCCGCTCTCACTGCCATTGCCAATGTCATTGCCTTGAAACGAGCGTTAATTACTTTGCAATTACTCGACTGCCTCGGACAACGAAGGTTAGAGCCGGCCAGAGCCAAGGATGCTAAATGTGATACTTAAACCGGCTCAAGAGTTTACAGTATCAAAGTGAGTTTCACTGCTTTCTGTTCCGACAGAACTCCTGTCTGTCGAGGCATGACGTATCCTTTTTTTGCGGCCTGGCTTGCACGGATGGACTGCCTTTAAAATTGAATTTAATTTTAACTTTGAGCTAGTTGCCCACTCACTGCGAATATCACTGACGAGAACTTTTCAGACAGTCAAATCAAGTCTTTAAGTCTTTTAATCTATAGTAGATAACGGCTAATGATGAGCAAGCTTTTGAACAGTTTAAGTCCTTTTTACAACAGTTCTTAAACTCATATGCTATATGTATTTTGATCAATTATGATTATATGCATTAGCATATAGCAACATTCATTAGCTTCAAGCAGAAACATTTAAAGGCATATTTAAGTAGCATTATTTACGGTCAAAAGGCTTTAAACCATTTTTTGCCAACTAATTAGTGCATGTCAAAATTTAATCAAGGAAATTCGTCTTCGACATCTCACGCGAAACTCTTTGGCTAAATTGAAATCCAATTGATTTGGTGCTTGAACAACGGCGTAGATTTTGATTTACGGTAAATTATACAAAATTTAATTGCACTCAAGGTGGCAACAACCACCGAGCACCCACTACCGCGGTTATTACGGCAGCAGGAAATTTAAATAGCCGTTTTGTTTAATTTATATCAATTAGGCAGTGGCTGCCGCTTCGCCCGCGCCTGCTGCTTGCGCTGCCACCTGGCCACACAAAATAAATTTACACTCCACTCAAAAAGACAGCGGACCGAAGGAGACTAGGCGTAGTAAATAAACGTAAATGATCCGTGGTTAGTTCAGTCGGCTTTTCTGTTGGACGGTTCCTTAAGCTTGCTCAAAGTGCCATAGATTGATTCGAAAATATTGTTTTAAGGGTCGTACAAAACTTTGATTCAAGTTTTTATTTATTACAAAAAAAAAAATATTCCGAAGTGGCTGCCACAGCAATTAAAATGTGGTTCCAAATTGTGTTAAATTTATGGCTCAGCAAGTTTTAAGGCTTACCATCTTATTAATTATCCGAAAATTTAATTTATAAACTTAATACGGTTCAAGTGATTTTCGCAGTTTAGTTTAAGGATATACGATAAGCTGAAATTTATTTTAGCTACATTAAACAACCGAAATTACTCAAAATAAAGGACGTAGTATTTATGTGTATACCATAAGTCAAATGCCAATCACACCCACAATAGCAATTAGTCCTTTGTCTTAGCACTGGCTAAACGCTGTTGTTGATTTTCGCGCACTATGTTTTCGTATAGATCGGCAAATAGACGGATTTCCTGTTCCGTTAGTGTCAGCACTAGAGTATCATCCTGCACATCATTCTCAATATCGAACAATTGCATATATTCGGGCCCAGCCATATCCAGGTTGTTAACGGTTGCTTCGGCTGGCATAACGGTGAAAAATCTTTGCTTATGCTGTAAGTTTTGGACTTAAATCAAAATCGAGCTTCAATGGGCATAAGCTGGAAAGTCTTACATAAAATATAAACATCAAAAGTCAGGTCAACGGCCACAGCATGGAAATGCCTTCAGTTCTATTTTATAATGCTCAATCTCGCACCTGTTGAATTGAATGCTATGAAATACGGTGAATGTTTTTCATCTCCCGTAAAATTACAAACGAAACCGTTTTATTTTGCTCGGTCACCGTAGATAATCGCTTTTGGATTGGTTGGATAAGTCATATAAATGCACATATGTACATATATAAATCCCCGAATTTAGTTCAGGGCTTTGAAATTTTTGAAGTCAACAGCTGCAATAAATGTTTTTGGAATCATTGATCACTCTTTCTGGAATTACTGATTTTCAACAGCAGCTTACTTTGATTACCTAATTTGTTGTTAAGAACGATGATCTGAATTGTATTTTTATTTCATTAATGGGGGTTCTGCACTTTTCTAAGGAAATATCAAGTTAAATTAGATAGCAAGTTCAAGAAATATCGATATCCATATATCGATATACAAACAGCAAGTAAGTATCTAACCTGCAGCCTCTTGGATAACATGCTTGTGTTCGATATATATCGAGAGCAGAATGAGTACCTATCGCTAAAAAGCTTTTTTCATTTATGGCTTATAGCAACACAGACAAAATGTTTGTACGTTGTGCAAATGCAATATGAAAATGTATTCAAAATAAATGTGCATTATGCAATTTGTTAATTATTTGCCGACTTATCAAGTGCACTATTTGGAATCTAACATTGCATTAGGAAAATATGAAAATCACCCAACAATATTTATTGAAAAATGTGATAGGAATTTTAATGGGTGGAATCATTTTAAATTTAAATGCAATTGAATAGGCTTTTTCGGCTTTTATTGCACACAATTTTAATTGGACGTTGATAGCAAAACCTCAATTCTGGCCATTTGCAAGAAGAAGATGCAGCCAACGTTAAAAGAACCATTCAAATGAGCTCGACTCATGGCGCAGCTTTTGTGGCAAACAAAAAGCGTCTTGCGCCAAATGTTGCCACCAGTCACGCAAAGAATTTCTCTTCCAGCTCCTGCATTCAATTTGGAGCGCTTGAACTATATTCAATGTCAGTTATCATTATTAAATAATGCAACATAAAAACATAGAGCTCCAAAATATGCGCTCCAATTTGCATTTACATTCACCCAATCACATAGCTGATGCTCGACTCTGTATTATCCTAGCTAATTGAATGCATATAGAATATGGTACCAGAAACTTGGGCATTCATAAATATATAGCATTTGTTTGCCATATTGTCGGACTTTAATGGATTATCACTCAATTACATATGTCCCGGTTCTTCAAGCAGTAACCACAATGACCGCACTTACACATGGGGATGACCACTGTCACATGGACCACAACCACCAACGCCACAAATTCAAATTCAATATCAACACGCACAACAGGAGCAGGACATCTTCCAATGTCCTTCTGGCTGTACCCAGAACAGGGCGTTGCCTTGCGGCCCTAATTATGAGCTGGTCTTGCAAAAAATAGATATTTCAATAAGGGAGAGGGCGCCCTGTGCCAGAGTATCCTGCACTGCTTGATATACATTTCAGTTTGCATTAAAGGCAAATATGCAGATAGACAAGATAATTAGATGACAATTGGGATACCTTTAAACAATGACTTGCATATACTGCAAATAAAACCCCCCACACACTTATTTGGTTGAATTTAGACGGCAAGGACATAGCGCAGTCGAAAGCTCTTCTTCTGCCATTTGCAAAAACAAAACAATTCGAATGGGTATTTAAATTGAAAATCAACAAAATCATTTTGCAATTGTGTGGTCATTATTATGCCTAACGCTATGTTCGTAACCGTAATGAAAAGCCAAAGTCGGCATTTACCAGACTTCGCATATTCATTTACACAACATGAATGGTCTAATTAAAGGGCGTCGAGTTGAAATTATGGTGAAACGTAGTAGTATTGATACTATTGTACATGCATACATATAGTTTTGACAACCACTAGGACAAAAAATATTTCGTTTCCGCTTTGCATTGGCAGGCTTTGTTGTCAACAACACATAAGTGAAAATCGTTATTGCAGCTGCAGCAAATTTTGCACCAGTCGCATTCGCAGTGAATAACATTTGTTACCGCAGGTATACAATTGATTTTGGCCTGGCTAACAAGAATTCGACGTGAAAAACAGGCATATTTATTGATATATAATCGGCTCTTATGCGGCCACAGCGCAAGTTTTAAAACATGGTCAACATGGCTTCGATGGCAACAGCAACTCAAAAACAGGGGGCACAATTGGATTTCTGCTTTAAAATATCCAGTTGCCATTGCGTGGGGGGCACAAATCAATGAAGCTGGCACCAAATGCTAAGTACATGCAAACGTGCAGCAGCTGCCCCCGGGACCATCTATTTATAGACCCAGCTTTTCAGCAGTCCACGTTGAATGACACCCACACAGTCGCGTCCAGACATATCTAAAGAGTATGTAAAAGTCATGTTAATTAGATTGTTGCATTGCACAAGCCTCGAGGGCGGCATATTAAGCACATTTCAAAAACGTCGTCTTGGGGCGCCCAATTTAATTATGCAAGTGCACGGCTACAGATAACAATCAGAATTCTTTTTTAGATTTCACGCTCTTCTCGCGCCACTGGCGTATTACAGCACTTTTTGATAGTTGCTTTCACAATAATATTCATTTAGCAGATGCAGATGTAACTGATTGCAAGCTACTTTAAGATTGCATTCTCTGTTTGTTGTCGGGCTCTGGTTTAAATGAGATACAAGTTTTGTTGGAGGATATCATCAAATGTATCCAAAGGAAGATTATTTGTTAACCTTTGCATAGAATATGTCTCTGACTGTGTAAAGATTTGTCTGCGCGGGGTTTCAGTGCAGCAAACACCCAGAGCTGAAATAATTGGCTAATATCTGAATTTGCACTACAAATCGCCTTTTGCAGGTTGAGCATCAAGGATGAGTTTGGCACTCAGCGCGTGTACAAGAAGACCTCGCCGAACTGTGTGATCACCCTGTATTTGCCGACCCGTGAGATGACCTTGACCGGCAACAGGCCGTCGGTGCTGCGCGGTATTGTCTATGTGGATCCCAAGGCCATTCAAGGATATCGCGTCTATGCTCAGCTTACGCTCACATTTCGGTAAGCCAAAGCCAAGCATCCGACACACACACCGACACACACACACACATACACATACACAACAACACACAAATATATATGCACATATTTTTTAAAATTTATATTGCTGCTTCCAATCGACTGGCCATGTCCAGCGCAGTATAATACATAAATAATTGGTCGACCCGTTGTCATTGCAGCTATGGGCGCGAGGACGAGGAAGTTATGGGCTTGCGTTTCTGCAACGAGGCTATCATGTCGCTGCATCAGATTTGGCCGCGCATCGAGGAGCCGACACGTGAAAGTCTCAGTCCCCTTCAAGTAAGTTGCAAGTCAACGTTGCAATCATTGTAATTGAAATAATAAATACCTAGCACGAGGTGCCTCCCAATCCCAACCCCAATTCCAATCCCAATCCCAATCCCAATCCCAACTTCAGCCCGTCCATTTCGTGGGCTGGTCAACAACGTTGGCCAACAAGTTGAGCAGGCCCTCTCGCCACCTCTTCTAAGCCTGCCAGCCAGACAGCTGGTAACTTGGATACCAACTTTCTAGCGCCATTAAAACTGATAGGTAAACCTTGGGAACGGGCGAACGGGGCGTAAGATTTTTCTTTTCAACTAAAGCTAAGCGCATGCAAAACGTCTGCAAGCACCCAGCTAACAACCTGCTCACAATGCACGCACTATAATAGGAATAACAACAATAACAACAACAACTGCAACTGCAAGAACAATATGGAAGAGCTGTTGTAAAAAATTGTAACAACTCAAGCGCTAAGGAAGCATTCGCTTTTAGCACCTTTAAAATATCAAGTATATGTAAGGACATAACAGTGCCTGCGACTTACAAACACAGAGACAGAGAGAGGGAGTGAAATACAGAGAGAGACAGAGAGAGAGAGAGAGAGAGAGAGTTTTAAAAGGAAGACTTTAAATGACACTTGAAGCGAGCGTAAAGCATACTTAACTAAATGTTTCGACGATTTAAAAGTGCACTTGTTACGAAAATTAAGCTATTTCCTAATTTATAATTAGAGGTAGTTCTTAGATTTTGCTGTCCTTTGAATCCGATCATCAATCAATTGAATTTAAAGTATCCTTTAAATTCTCTACTTAATTATATTATTTGTTAGACTTATTTTAAAAAGTCAACATTATTTTGTAAGGGATATTCGCCTTGAAACCTATTTTCCTTTGAATAACTTTGCTGTCTCAGTTATTTGACATAGAAGCCCGTGGGGATTTCCGGAGAGCACATTGTAGTCAAAAGTGTTTTCACTGCAAACAGCTTTCCCCTTTGGCCGAAAGTTCTCCAATTTTATGGCCAAAATTATTTGTCTTTTGTTGCTGTTCGCCCTGGCTGAGATTTAATGGCAACAATTCACGTGCGCCTCGAAGTATGCTACACGTTTTCTGCTGGGGCTGATCTGAGAGCTGAGTTAGTTGTTTGGTTGTCGTTTTCGTTAATGTGCGTTGGTTTATTCTTCTTCTACTTTTGCTTCTAAAACTTCTACTTGTTGTTGTTGTTCAGCTTGGTTTGCTTTCACTTGTTTGCCATCTATTTAAAGCTGGCAGTTTACTGCACTTAAACCAATTGAAAATCAATTTCATTTAACTAAAAGCTAAACAAATGTTTGAGATTCCTTTTTGCATTGTTTTCCGTTTGCGCCTATCTGTGTGAGAGAGTCGTTGAATGTATTTTTGTGTGTGTCTGTGTGTGTGTGTGTGTCTGTGTGTGTGTGCGACAGAGGTGGGCCCCAAAGAACTTTCAATTTGAACTTTCCCTTTTATTAAATTTGACATGCAATCATTTATTTAGCCATCACATTTCTGACAGCCAAACTCACCGAAATTTGGTTAAGCAATCAGTTTACAGTTTTGTGTTCCAAGCGCCCATTTTTCAGAGAGTTTTCTCGCTTGTCTTGACCGATTTGCATAATACATTTACTTATTCATTTACTGCTGCCAGTAGCTTCCTCTGCTCAAAGTCTACAAAACAGGCATAAACAAAAACAAGCTTACACAAACACGCATAATTAAATAAATTTGACTTTAATAGCCTGACGTTGCCAGAAAACCATTGGCAAAAGAAGCTGAAAATGAGAAGAAATGTTTTATGTAGACTGATGGATAAAAAGATATCTCAAATTATTCATATATGCAGATTAATTGATCTAAGCATAGAAAGCTCAACGAACAATCGCAGCCAGATCAATGGAAACTTGATAAGCTTTGTTGTAGAAGAATATTCCTTGTGTTCACAGAAATTACGCAGTATCCAGCTATCATCACTGAAAACAATTTAAGTGGCTTAAATAGGAACATGACAATATCATACTGAGAAACACGACAGTTGAATTTGTCCTCTTAATGTGCGTCAATTGTTGAGCCTTTCAGCACAAGGACTTTTTGCGCCCGTGTCTTACAATAGCGGCTTAGGGAGCTGCCAACTGCCTCTTTCCCTTCCATCTGCCGCCATTTTCCTTGGTAGGCCGAATTAAAACAAAACATCTACAGAGCCAAACAATTTGAGTTGTGGAATTGTCTTTAAATACTTTTCATTCAGGCCAAAGCCAAAGTTACAGTTAAGGAAGAGACGGGACGGGACTAAAGTGGGCGGGGCATTGGGGATAAATGACAGCCCTTGTGTCTGTTGTGTCCATTGGCCCATGCCAGTCAGCTGACGCTGCATAAACACACGCGCCGGCGATAAGACATTTAAGTATAAATCCAAGGGCAGCGCTAACAAAACAACCAGCGCCAGGATCATGGCCAGGACCAGAACCAGAATTAGGGCCACGGCCACGGCCACAGCCACAGCTAGCGCCAGGGCCAGAGGCATTTTACGTTTCCATGCGCTAGTATAATGCCGAATACATAATCAAATGCAAATGAAATGCCAAAACCAGCAAAGGAAAGAACAAGCAGCCAGTTTTATCAAAGCCAAAAACAATGCCAAAAGTTCGCCGCAAGAGCCCATAATTAAAAACCCCATAAATAGATATATATTAATATGTTCATAGTATATATATATATATATGTGCCATACTATATAATACTATATAATATTTAGTAGTAGCTGAAGTATGTAGTGAATAAAAGGACAATCGATGCAATAATTAATTAGGCTCCTGTGTGATAGCCAGCATTTAGGCTATTTGGCGGCCAGTGGTCAAGTTCAGCCGGCCAAGGCCAGATCCAAATTGATAACAAAAAATCAATTAAAAGTGGCGACTAAATTTACATTTTCGCCGGCAGCATTACAAATGGGCCTTATCCTGGCTCAAGGTTTCTGATTCAATCTTTTTACTTGCAGGAGGCACTGCTCAAGCGCCTAGGCGACGGCGCCCATCCCTTTACTCTCTCGCTAACCCCCCAGGCACCGCCCAGTGTCCAGCTTGTGCCGGCCAAACGTTACTATGGCGCCCCCATTGGCACCAGCTACGATGTACGTTGCTTCATTGGTAAGTTTTTTGCTCAATATTTCAATACGGACTCCAGAACATATTACCGTTTGCTCTGAGGAAACCGGCACCTGAGGAATACAGGTGATGTATGGCGTGTAGGTAGATCAATTCAAGCAGAAAGCTTAAGCAATAAATATTTTCATTTATGTCCGAGACCGTAATGTAAAAGGATAAGAGGAAATGAAACTCGTATTGCTGATTGGTACTTAGTTTGAACTCAAATCGAGTTCAGCTGAATAGCAGCTCTGAGAGCAGTCAAAAGTCTGCAATGACTTGAAATATATAATAATACATTTAATGCTTTAAAATTCTAAAGTTGTCGCAATTCGGTCAATTGGGGTTAAAGATTGGGGCTTAAAATTAAATATTTAAACTCAGTTCTGTGGTTGTAGCAGTTAGGGAAATGGTTTTTAAAGAAAAGTAGAGCTTGCAGTTAGTTAAAGCATTAACGAAACTTTGGCTTCTGATACTGTCTAATAGGTAAGTATATTTTATAATTTATTTTATTTTATGTGTTGAGTGTCTTTTTTTTAAATTACTTTTTTAACATTCGAAACAAAAAACTATCAATTTAAATTGAAATTTATGCACAGTGTTTTCAGGTTTGTGAAGATGAGCATTATGTGTAGTTAAGCGTTACAATTAAACTCCATACGTATCCTTTACTGCATTCATAATACATTACAAAGCATTTGACGGCGGTAAATGAATATCGAGTAACTTGTCCCAGCATCGAGAAGCCACTTAAGATTTAAGAGCGCCTCCAAATACGATACCTAAATAATAAGGCCAGCAAAAAAGTTTCACAACTCATTATTATTGATGACTACGCCCTCAAAATCCAGTAAAAAAAAACGTTTCCAATCCGCAGCTTTTCAACACTTTTCCGCTGCCGCCTCTGCTGACGTCAGCAGAGATTTGTTTTGATTTTATATTTATTTTTATTTTTATTTTTATTTGATTGATTTTCATTTAATAATTGGAGCTCGTTTAGCCAATGTCCGTTCGTCAGTTTGTCCGTCTCTTCGCGGAAAGGGTATTATTTTGGACGGCTGTAAGAATATAGACGGCAAACTTTGAATTTCATCATGCTGCAATTGAAGGTCTTAAACGCATCTTAGGTTCTACATAGGCTATATAATCAAATCCACCCAGACTACGCGTACACATAATGCTAGAGTATTGCACCGTCGGTGAGACCCGACCGTTTGATTTTCCCCAGCAACGAGGCCACCATGGACAGATGTCCGCTCTGGTTGCCGTCGCTTTGTACAGAAAAATTAATAAAAATCGAAATACAAAAAAAAACCCAAGTCAAGGCGAGCATGCTCGACTTTTTGTTGCCCTGCAAACAACCTTTGAGGAGTTCATCTTTCAATTTTTTTTCTGAAAAACTTTTTTTAAGGATTATTTACTGCCAGGCCTGAGTAGCCCTGTTTTAAAGTAGTATTTGAAATCAGTTCGTATAGGGTATACAGGGTGTATATAGGGTGTACAAATGGCATTGCAGTTAAATGGCAGCGTTGAACAATTGGGTGGCTTCTTCCGACGTCCGTTCAGTTGACGATTCCGGTTTCGATTGACGCGGCTGCTGAGGCCTTTTGCTTTCGCTACATACCCTGTAAAGAGAATAAAAGTATCCGCGGCTGTCTATAAATACTCCGAATCGGCCCAACACCGCATGCGTTCGATTTGTTAATCTAATGAATCAAATGTTTTTAAGGAATTCACTTTTCCCTTTTTAGGTAAACAAATCCAAGTCTTGTTATCATATACTATATATACTGCCAATGTACTTACAACAGTGAGAATTTAAGGGGTAAAACAAAAACAGATTTTCTTTCTATTTCCCTTATTGTGTATGGTCTTTTTTTTTTGTTTGGCATATTCTGCAATTGCCGCCAGGGGGTGTCCTTGATGCTTATGCGTCCTTGTGTAGCTTTTGTCTTTTGGCATTCGCAAGGTAACTGAAATTAAATGAATAGTTGTTAGCCACGTACTGTGGTTAAGGACAAGTGCCCCCGCCCGGGAAACGAATCAGGTCGCTGCTGTATGCAACAAAAAATGTACCTCTGAAGAGCTAGATTACTTTAAAGGCAGTCGCAACAGTTAAAGTCCGATTCGCCATAGTTTTTGATAGCCAGGAAAATTAATTAAGAAGAAACCTGGTAAGGTAAAGTAAAATGGGATACCAGCTCCTTTCGGTTACAATTACAAAGAAAAGTACATATTCTGTTTGTTAACTGCTGCTTTCGTGGTCGATGCTTTTGCCTGTTGAATTAGGAGCAAAGAGCTAGGAGCGAGGAGAATTAAAGAACGCTTTACGGCTGCCTGCGGACGCACAATGGAAATGAGCTGCTGCTGGTCAGTTGACGGTGCCTGGTTGTTGTCAGCGGCAACAAAGTGGCACAAACGGTAAATGTCGGCCTCTCGGCCGGCAGAAATTCCATTTGCCTCCATTGTTTAGCTCTCATTATGTGGCATAATTCAATGATTTAACCCAATTGCTTGGCAGCAGTTTAGTTCTTCAAAAACTGGACCAAGCTTGTACTATCGTATTAAAAAGTTCTAAGCTAATTTAATTATGAAAGCTTTGCCGATTGGAAACCAAATCAAATATAAATATATTGTTATTTTATTCGTCCATCGCATTTGCCTATGAAAGGCTCAAACGCAGTTCATTTATATGTTATTAAATGTTCTAATAGCAACAACAAAATTGATGATGGATCCATTAAAACTTCAAAAAGTCAGTTTCCCAAGTTTCCGGCCAATTATTGTTGTTGGCGAATACTGGTCACTTTTGGGCAATTGACAGTTTTAATCGGCCAAATTTAAGGCTGAGCCACAAAAAAGCAACTGATGGCAGATAAGTTTTTTGGCCATGCCCAGCAAAACTTCCCCGGCCAGGACATGGCTTGAGCTGCTTTACCCCGCTTTGACCACGAAACAAAATTATCGAAACCAGAATTTGGGTTTGTCAGCTGAGAGGCCTTTGTTAAAAGCCCTGAATGTTAAAATTTATCCAATTTTTTGCTTACGTGTTCAACATTATGTATCTCACAAGAAACCCAGTCCCTTCGTGAATAGGCCCACGACCTTTTTTTAGGAGGTGAAGTCAGCTTAACGCAATACTTTGCATACAATAATTTCGGGACAAATTAGTTGTACCAGCTTATGCTGATTCACAGAGTTGTTGCGTTTCTCACTTCTCCAGGCAGAGGACTTACGGAGATCATAGTTTTTATACTTTTATTCAGATTCAAACAATCGAAATAAAAGGCACTGTGAATTACAGCAGGGTGTCTCAGTTTATAAATTTTGTGCACAGAGAAAAGGCTTTCTAAGGAGTAAGCAACTTAAAGTTTGGCTTGAAATTGTTATTTGAAATTGTCAATATTCAGAACCGTTTTACTAGTATTCAATAAATATCTGAATTTTGTTTTAGTTATTGGAGCATTTTAACGGAGGGAAGGCGCTAAAAAAAAAATGAAGTTGATAGCCCGTTTTCCCAACAAGGGCTGATAATGTAGTAAGAAATATTCGGCTATTTATTGAAAATTTAAAAGATTAAAGCTAATTATTTGTTCAAATTTTTGGAGCCCGCTCCACTCTAACTGGATGTCCCTACGAAGTCATAGCATAAACGTGCCCAATATATACATTCCATATGCTGGCCTGGTTTCATTCTTTTAGGTTTTTAATATTATTATTAGGGTTTTTTCTTGCAGTTTTTTTGAAAGCTTAAGAAAAATGAAAGTCAAGTGAAAATACTTGAGATATGTAAACTTTGTTCAAAAATAGAAACATGGAAATTTATTTATAGTTTGGAACTTAAGAAAACTAAAATATTTATGTATATATATATATATATGTATTTATATGGACATATACTTGAGTCGTGTGAACAGCACTGATCTATGTGGACATTCATATGCATACACTCAGAGAAAAAGCCAAGAATAAGCATTAACAGAATTGTCAGAGCGTAAAATATTTTATTACATAATAACAATAAAACCATTCCGCTTAAACTTGAACTTAAGACGTCGTTTTTCTCTGAGTGTAACCGAAGTGTTGTCCGCCTGAAAATTGACTCGATGTTTGTGTTGTTTTGTATTGTGTTTGTTGTGATTTAAAGCCTTTGTTTTTGAATTAAATAATGTTTATTTAATTGATTTATTTGTCGGTGCTGTTGTGCCTTGTGCTGTTGATCGTTGTGTGGTTGATTTTTCTTGTCGTTTTGCTTATGCTTATTGCACTTATCGCACCAATGTAGTTCGCAAACGTCGGCCGTCTGAATGAGTCGAACCCCCAAAGGGCACGGGGCATAGGCACAGACCGGGTCACCGACCCAGCTTTCTGTCCAGATGCATAATGCGATTGCGGCGTCACTGCCACTGCTGCTGTCTGTGCAGCCCGGTTCGAGGTAAGCAGGACGATGTTTGATATAACCACAGTGTCCTGTGTTGCCTGGCCATGAATCGATCACAAGTCGTTTCATTACATGGCCTGTGCTGTTCTTTATTGTATTGGTATTGTCTTCATATTTAATGTCTCGACTTCGTTTGAGTTTTACCTCCTTTACATATTCAGTTCTTGCCTTGCTATATATGATATTATGTATGTGTATGTGTACGTATGCGTGTGTCAATGTCAATGCCTTGCTATGCGTGCGTGTGCGTGTGTATGTGTGTGTTTGTGTATGGCCAGCCCGACTTTTCGTCGGGTGCCTTTTGATTTCTCTTGCTAAGTTTCACACATTTGCACTTAATTCAATTCTATCTTATTCCCTATATATATAAATCTCTCTGTCTCGTTCTGTTTCTCATATTTTTTCTTTAACACTTTCGGTTTATTGGTGTTTTTTAGCTGTTGTCTCTATATCGCCATCTTTATGTTTCTAGCTCACATTCTCCAACACATTCTTCATACCGTGTATTGTTCTCTTTGTCAGTTTCTTGTTCTCATTGTGTTTTATATGTAATGTATATATTTACATACATATATGCGCCGTTTTAGTCTCATTTTCTCACGTTCCTTTCAAAATTTATGTTTACATGATTATTTTAAATGAAAGTCATATTGGCATTATATAAAATTGTATTTCGTTTTCTCACGTCGATTACCAACACAATTGGCAGCACCATGACACGAAATTGGCATGCAAAGTGGCAACAGGTAGTCAAAGCGCCTGATAGATGTTGAATGTTTGAATGAAATTTGACTCACGGGCACGTGAGAAAACGAAACCAGTGTTCGACAACATGTTAAAGCACTTGTCAATGGGAACTTTTGAAAACGGGCCAAAGCGGCCAGCCGCCTGCCTTAAAAGCTCACAATAAGCTAACTGCATTGGCAATGCGCATTCAAACACATTTGGCATTCGACATTCGGACGTTAAAAATTTCATAAATTGTTACTTTATCAAACAGCTGCGTTACTAATCAGCTTAGCAATGAGCAATGGCAGCGGCAAAAAAAAAAAAACAAGAAAAACTATTTCAGCTTTGTGCATGATATTAGCTAATTGGTCCAATTGGCCGTTACTCTTCGTTGTGTTTTGCAGCGGACAAAACGGACGAGAAGTTCCATCGTCGGGCCTCCGTTAAGATGGGCGTACGTGTCATTTATCGCACTGATGTCTTTCATCAGCACTCGGCGCCCGAGCACTTTGCCGCTTTCACCGGACAGCACATGACAGCAGCGCAATCGCCCCCGGCTAGCGCCACACCACCATTGGCCGCCGGGGGCAACGCATCAGCATCGGGCCCGGATCAGTCGCAGTCGCAGTCGCAGCCGCAGCCGCAACCCAGCACTAGCGGTGCTCCCAATGCCAGTGGCAGTGGCAGTGGCACCAAATCCAAGTCCAAGTCGGAACGCGGCGATTCGTTTCCCAAGCTGCGCCTCTCGCCCAAATCGTTTAGGTTCAGCGGTCGCTTCGGACGCAGCAAGAGCGAGATCGAGAAGTGCCCCAACGATCCGTTTCATTGCTATAGCAAATCGTTCCAGGAGGTAAGTAATTTCAATAATAACCCGTAATCTACTCAACGTTCTTTCCATATAAGTCATTAAAAAATATATAAATACACGAATTCTTCGTTTAATCCAAGCTACTCAGTTGGGCCAACAAGCCAAATGCTAAACCTTCTTTTTGGGTATTAAAAGAAACTCTTGAATCTGCTAAAAATAGAACAGTTCGCTGGCTACTCATAATATTTAACCTGCGAATATTAACAACCCAATGCTGAAAGCAGTTTACTATTCTTTGTTTTAAACAATAATCGGCTTATGCAGACTTAAGCACTGCGAGTAAACATGGCCAATTCAATAGACGGCTTAAGTTACGTTTTTAAGCCGATTAGCCAAGAGCATTTTGCCGTTTAACTTCGCCGACTTTAAAGATTATTGAGCGGTTCAGAGCTGGTCGTTGCTCGTATTTATTAAAAAATGATTTCGATTTATTAATTATTTGGCAATTCTGTTATAATTGAACAATTGACCAACTATTTGGTAATCAGTGAAATGCTTGGCGATCATGCGGTCAATCCAACAGACAATAGCAAGCTGAGCGACCACATAAAGTTAATTATGCGAATGTTATTCCGAACAAACACAAACACACACACACACAGACACACACTACTAAACACGCATATAATATAATCGTGGTATTCGTGCAACATTGGCAGCACTGCGATAGCACTGGCAGCGGAATGTTGCCACCGCAAAGCAATGCAGGCGTCACTGGCGGTATTGGGGGGATCAGCGTTGGGCCCTGCGGCGGTCCACAGGGCGTCGTCGATAAGCCGTTCCTGCTTCACGACGGCAGGGTCGCATTGCGCGCCAGCCTGGACAAAGGATGGTACACCCACGGCGAGGATGTCAACGTCACCGTCAACATACGCAACGACAGCCGCAAGACGGTGCGCAAAGTCCGGGTAAGTCAATCAGCCACTTCAACCAAAATATATGTTAGCCACGAATATTGAAGTACGCCCACTAAAAGATAGTTTCGTTCATTATTTTTTTCTGAGTTCTTTGTATTTGTACTCAACTACAAGAGTCGTCAAAACTTGGACTTTAACAAGACTTAAAAGGTAGTTGTCATAAAAAAATACTAGTAAAATTCCATAACTGAAATATTGTTGATATCATTAAATCCTTCTTTCATTTTAAGAGGACTCAATTAAAAAAAGAGTCCTATGTACTCCTTATTTGTTAAAGGCGTGCATTATTCTCTTTTCATCAATAAGACTGACAATATAAATATACTATATAACAAAAAATTGGCAAGACTATATTTTGGTTTGCTTTTCAATGTTTCAATTTAGCTCGCTTAAATGTATTTGCGAGCTTTGTTTGTTCTTCGGCGTTTAGGGATTGTAGCTTTTATTTTTGTTAGTCTTTGTGCTTCATGCCTATTCGGCTGCCAGTCTCATTTACATGCAACGTGGGAGCAGCTGCAGAATTACTCATACGCTGCGTTGAACAAACTTTTGCATTCGGCTGCTGGTCTCAAAGTATGCAATGCATAATTTGCACACTGACAAACATCTGCATGTTAAGCACATACAACACGCCACATGCCACATGCCGCATGCCACATGCCGCAAGCCACATACCACATACCAAATGCCAATAGTATTGAAGTTGCGTACTTGCCCGACCCTCGCTCGATTTGCAGACCGCAGCTATCAGCTTGCTGTTGCATTAATTGAGTTATGCGCAGCACTTCAATATAAACACAAAGTGTATTGCGTAAAAGAGATTCAGGTTGCAGAAAACGGGCAGTTAATTCAAGGGGAGGCACTTGCCCCATTTGGAGGCGACCTGCTGGCCAAGTTATGACAGTCAATCAAATGATCACCAGGGAGCAACAGCTTACGACTTGCCACAGCTGAGCCACTCGACAGTTACAGTTAAAGCAAAACGAATAAAGGAAAAAAAAAAGATGATGAAACCAGTGTAGAAAAGGGAGCTGAGGCCAACTGCCAGCTGGAGGCAGGTGCAGACACAGCAGGTCCAAGTTGCGGCCAGTAGGTGGCGCTGGTGTTGCAGCTTCCGCTTCGGGGCAATACAAATTGGCTTTGTGCCGTTTCGCAGCAGCCAATTAGATGGAATTTACGGCTTGTGCATCTGTTAACTGATAAACGTATTGTGTAAGCCAGCAAACAATGGGCAGGTCACCATTCAACTACCTCTGTTGGCCAAAATAACTGCTTAATATTCGTACGGTTATCAATATAATTTTCTTTTATTTTTCCACACCCTTATCTTTGCAATTGCCCACTGTTATTGTTGCAGCTTCCGTTTCGCTTGTTGTCTGCATTTGTAATAGCAAATGCATGCAAGTCAATTGGCTGGATTTTCGTATCAAGCCGCATAATTGTCAATAATACTGTGCCATGCCTTCTACGCTGCGGGGTGGTTTCAATGGTCAGCAATCGCTTTCGCAAGTGAAAGTTGCGTACACACAACACACAAACACACACACAAGCACACACACACAAACACACACACCCACATCCACACCCACACACAATGGCCGCACTCTCAGCAACTCATGCATAAATAAATCAGTTATTCTGATATGGCCAAGTGCAAAGCGTTGTATTAATATTATAAACACGTTCACTCTACACTCGTATCGACTCAGGGCATATGGGGGCAGAAGTAAGCCAAACAATTTGAGCAGCTTGTGCGGCAATGGTTGCTCTTAATACGTACAGAAGGAAGACAAAGTGTTGAATAACGTCGAAATACTCATTTTAAATGTGCTTGGTAAAACACACAAATGTGCTGGGTCAGGAAAAGTGCAAAAAGAAACTAAACTTTTTTTTTATCTCTATAAGCTTATTTAATTTCATGAAAATTACATGCAAGTTTGTTTACAATTATTGCTGTAACTAAGCAATAAGTTAATAAACTGACATTCAAACTTTTCGCGTGCCAAAAAATGTAACAAAAAGCTCTTAGATATATACTCACATTAACCATTAACAGTTGCCAAAGTTTGCAGTTTGCAAATGATTTGCTCACAAGTGGCGAAGAGTATTGCGAATTCTGTGTTGATGTTCTGTTTAACTTGTCGAATGCGGAGTGCAAAGTGTTGATTGAGCCTTAAGCTTTTAATAAACACCAAACGAATATTACGTATACGCGTATTACGTATATGTCGCTGCTGCTCTGACAAAATCTGGCTGACAAATCGAATGGGCCGCAGGGAGAACAATCGACAAGTCGTTTTTGGCCAGGCAACGCACAAGGCAGCGCATGCAAATGACGTTTAGTTTACCGGAAATGAGTATTGCGCTGCCCGTCTCTTGAGTGTTGCCACTCGAGGCCAAAGGCCAAAACAGCAGCAGCAAAGGAGAAAGCAATAGCAGATGCTAGCCCAGCCAGATGACATAGCTGAGTCAAGTGAGAGGAGGTGCAAAAGGTTGCCATTGAGCTTAAAGCTCAAGTGGAGCTGAGCCGGCCAAGAACTGGCAAATGGCGCAGCTCAAGTGAAAATTGTGCTTATACATTTTATAGTAAGACGCACACACACACACATACACACAGCTCAGACGTGTGTGCACAATTTACAATTTTGCCCGCAGCGACTCTCAACAAGCTAACAAAACCCTTTTGCTTTGGCTAAGATCACACACACACATACACCCTATAGTAGCCGTAATCACATCAATGTGTGTGTGCAGAGCCTATTAACGGCGAGTGTTGCCCACTAAAAAAAAGCGAGAATTTTACATTGTTACATTTGGCAACTGTTGGCCTTTTGTCTGTGAGTGTGTGTGAATGTGTTTGTGTTTCAGGTCCCAAGTTCCCTGTTGACTTCATCTATCTTTTTATATATAAAACTGGCGTTGCTTGGCTCAACTTAACTTTGGACGCATTCGCCACTTTAAAAAAAACCCTGTAACCAAAAATGGTTTAAATGGCAGTTACTTAAGGTATTTACCAACCAGGAGTTAACTTTCACACAGCTGGCATTTCTAAGAAACAACATCTACAACATTTTTTCTTCTTTGACTTGAAATGTGTCTGGCTTCAACGAACCCAACTATAAGTCTCTAGTCTTTGCTTGCTCTGAGAGCGACGCATTCATAACGAGAGGCAGACAGACTATAAATACTTAAATGGGTGCATAAAATGTACAATTTATGACCACTAGAATTATCAATATTGTCAGTAGTTGTGGCTTAGAATGTCACATGAATTCTAAATATTTTGTTGGGTTGCAACTCAATATAGAAATAAAAATAAAATATGATTCTCATGTTAGCTATATAAATAAAGGAATAATGACAGTTTACAATTGTAACTCAAGGAATGTAGTAGCCTTTGCTGAAGCTATGCAGCAATGTTAACTAGTTTGTCAGTATTAAAGCTTAGTTTTTTAAGACTGCTAAAAAATAAATAAAAAATAATAGCCATGAAAAATACCGACTCTGGCGAGGTGGACGCAGTCAGCTGTTGCAATGGCAAAGCCACATCAAGTACATGCCACATAAAGTGGCTTCCGGCCACTTGGAGCTAATCCAAAATGCAAAATGCAAAATCAGTGCGTAGCCAAGAGACAGATCAAATTAAAGGCTGAGCAGACCAGAGTTGAGGAAAAATTGATAGAGGCGAACTGCACTTTTTACAGTTTTAACAGTGCAACAAGTAATGGAGGAGCTGCCGAGGGACCGAGGACTGAGGAAGAGGGAAAAGCGGAAACGAAGGACACACACAGCGGACAGGTGCTGTCAGACAAATGGGTTTCGCATAACGGCTGTCAAAGCATTTTCATTTCACATTGTTTAGTGACATGCAAATAGATGGATAAACGAATAAACAGGCGCACAAAGTGAAACGTTAAATATGACGAATGAATGGAGCGATCACACGGAAAAGCAAGATATGAATGTGTGTGTTTACGTGTGTGTGTGCGGGTATAAAATGTGTGCGACAATTATGAAATTGCATATCAAAGTATATTTGTATTTACATATCCACAAATGACTACTACAAATTGAGAATTGTAAAGCAATAAATAATAAAAGTTATCTTTGACATGTCAAAGCTTAAATACAATTGGAGACAAATGGCAAATGTGCTACTTGATATCGAGCATGAATAAATTAAAGCTAGTGCCTGAAAAAAAATTTATTTATTTTCATGTACATTTTTCACAATTCCGCTTATCTAAGTCAAAAGCTTAAAGTTCAGAGAATCGTTAAAATTACGTTGCATAGGAATTCGTTGGCTAACAAACATTTAACGGAAACACAACCGATTTTGTATTATGTGTCTTTCGGTCAAATAACTAAAGAACTAGAAATATGCTGGCTCTAAGCAAGTTTCAAAGAATGTACTGTGAAGCCGAAAAATGTGTAACAAATAAGAAAAATAATGCTTAAATTATGAACAATAATCGATGATGATGTTGAAAAAGCTTAAAAGAGATTCGTATGAATATTTAATAATTTCGCTAGCGGGTAATCAAATTAATTTACGACTAGTAAAATGAATAAAAACTTTTAAAGTAAACACATCGCTTATTTGATATGCATGTAAATATCCGAAGGCTTTTACATGCGATTAGCTTACCGTGTAAACCAGGTGGTGGCTCCGTCAGCTGGCCAAACACGCGCTGGAGCTTCCATACTATTAGCCGTCATATGTAATGTTTCTCATTAACGTCCACTGCTTTTATTGGATTTGCCCATAAAGACGGATTAGGACCGCAGTTTTGGTGTTTTTATGGAGAAGCGATTTGTGTATATGCCAAATACATTACACTTGTTTATTTGTATATTTATTTAGTTTACTAAGTGCCTGTTGCTGACCACGCCCACAAGCTACTTATCCACTTTCGTGGCCAGTGAGCTGAATTTGTTCTCCATGTTGTTGCTGCATTTGTCTAATGCGGGCTCCTAAATATTTAATGCAACAGTCAAAAAAAGTATGCGACTAACACTGACAAATAATTTTTGTGTCGTTATTTGTTGTTGTTGTTGGTGTAGTTGTTGTTTGTTCTTACTTTGCACTTTGCGCCTTATTAAATATACATAGCAAATGTATATAAGTCCAATTAAAATACAGGAAATTTTTATACATATATATGTATATATACACTCTGTACTGTTTAGTTTTCATTGTCAATGTTTTTGTTGTTTGCTCAACTAAATAAGCTTTCGGCCTTCAAAAATTTCCAGTTACCACTGAAAAGTCAAAAGTTAAAACGCTTACACACACAGAGAGAGAAAAAGAGAGTGTGTTGTGCAACTGTCCAACTAGCAACAAGTCGAAGGGTTGCAGAAGAGGTCGGAACTTGGGGCGGGTTGTTTATAGTGCCGGAAGGACGAAACACAGTTGGTCAATTTAATAATAATCCACAAGGCAACTGCCTCTGCTATGGGTAAGAAGAAGAGTGCGTTGCCTAAGCGAAAAATATGGTAAAAATCAGTAAAACGTCCTGGTAAAAATTGCGCTACCAGCTAATGCCAGAGACAAACGCACCTGAAGTTAGTTCCTCTGACAGTTCTGACAATTGTCAAAGCAATATTTAGTTAGGTTTAGGCAAAAAAAAAAAAAAAAATTTACTTTGTATGTAATATGTATGGTATATAGAGAGTGGCAGTAGAGTGTGTGTGTGTTAGTCAATTGAGCTCCAGAAATCCCACAAGCGCCAACAAAAGTTCACAATTGAATGCCAAATGAAGTTGACAGGGCAAAGAGAAAAAAAACAGCTAGAAAAACTACATGATGCGAAGGGCAAAAAAAGAAGTACAACGAAAGTGTGAGAACAAAAAAGTTGAATCTTTAGCCATAATAGAAATGAAAGACAACTGATTAGAGTCAAGCCAATCCAATTAAGTTGGCCACCCTCGACGACAACATTGACACCTAACCGGGAAGAACAACAACAAAAAAACCAAAAAAAAAAAGCATTCATTAAATGAGAAGGCAATTCTTTGAAGTTAGCTGCGTGTTGATCTCCTTTCCCACAAGGGAATAAAGTCCTTATTAGATTAGTTGTCTGTCATCACGCACAATCAGAGCGAGCGATGACAATCCTTGCTCAACATGTTAAATATGAATATGAATTTGAGTTTGAGTTTGTTTATGTTTTATCATAAAATGGAAATTTTTATAACAGGTGAAAATGAAGATAGGTAAAGATATGCCTTACATAGCATTTATTTAAAAAAAAAAATGAATACATTTTCTGTGAGTGTATATATTAAATTATAAAGTTACCCGAGCCTAAATTATAGCACGATATTTTAAGTGAGCCACCTGGAAAAAAAATTTTGTGTACACAAACATTAACCGCGAACATAATGGCAATATTTGTGGCCGCAAAAATACATATTCATTAAATGCGACAGCCTTTGGGTTAGTTAGTCGCTGTAGCCGTAAATGGGCCTCATTACAATTCCAGCGCAAAATTCACAAGCAAACAAAATTGAAATGCAGCAACAAATGGCGAATCAATTGCGAAGGCAGCGCCACAATTCACATTGGCCACGTTTACTGTTTGGCCAGTGTCCAGTTGGCTGTGAGTGTCACAAGTCCGTCCGGACGTGTCCGCATTTATGGGCGTAATTGAGTGCATTACTTTTGATTGGCCAGCCCATAGATTAGGTTTGAAGTGAATGCGGCAACGCAATCAAATAATGCTACTATAACTTTAGCCTGTACGCACACACACACCAACATACATACATGTGTATATACTGACGGGACATGTGTCATGGGCCGACTTAAGTGCGGTTTGTTTATGGGATACCCTCGACTTAATGCTGAAATGGGGTGTAACCCAATTCCGTTGGCTCCTCGTTAAGCCTTGTCGCTTAACACTTATTACTATTAACTGCTTGCTTTAGACTAAGCAGCTCATAATAAGCTATCAATTCTCAGCTCATAAATATAAGTGCAGAGTATTCAACTTGCGTTGTCTACTTTGACTTGAGCTTGGCGCTGCCTGTCGACTTTTGTATGTCCTTGATATTGATACAATACTTGCTTTGAGTCCTTGCATTGATAGGACAGGACACTACCAGCTTGATTGGCAACCCACTGACCTAGTCGGCTGGCCCAATGACCCTGTTATTGCTTTTCATTTCACTCACTCTCTCTCTCTCTCTCTCTCTCTCTCTCTCTTTTTCTATTTTGCTTACAAAGCGAAAATGCGTACATTGGTTTTTCGAGCATTGCATTTATACTATAGTATATATATTTACAAAATTCCTGTATTAGCTTTGGGATCCACTCTGAAAATCCGCTTTATATTGCATTTTAAAATGAAAGACTCCCGGAACCTCAGTCGAAATGAATTAACACTATTTAACTGTGCGTACTTCAAAAGGTATTTTCTACAATACCTAGTAAGTTCCTAGTAATTTCAACCAACCGGAACTAAGTTGGGGAATCCATGATTTAAATTAGCACGAAGTTCTCAATAAAATATATTATTTACAGAGAGTATGGCGCAGTCGTGTCTAAGTGTTCCTTTTAAATTTTTTTTGGTTTGCACTCTCCTTGACAGATCTGTGCCATTCAACACGTGGACGTCTGCATGTTCAACAATGGGAAGTTCAAGAACGTGGTCGCCGACTCAGACAGCATCTCGCCGACGGTGGACCGTACGGTGCCACCGGGCGGCACGCTGAACACCACTCTGGCGCTGCGTCCGCAGCGCGGGCCCACCAAGAACTGGATCGCACTCGAGGATACACTGCAGCGCAGCACCGAGCCGGATGAGATAACCGGCGCCATAGCCGCATCGGCCATTCGATCGCCCAACTTTGCTATGCAGGCGGCCCAGCTGCTCGCCGGCCATCCGCTGGCCAGTCCCGGCATGCATCAGAACCAGGGCACGCCCAATTCGGGTGCCGCTTGCGCACCGCCCGCCGGCGCTAGCACTTGCTTCGTGGACGATCGCAACGTGTTCGCCATTTACGTGTCCTACTACGTCAAGGTCAAGTTGACGCTGAGCGGCATGGGCGGCGAGTTGTCGCTGAAGCTGCCCTTTGTGCTGGTCCACGTGGATGAGACCATGCGACCCGACTACACATCGGCCACGCTGGGCGAACTGCGACTGGAGAAGCTGACCCTGCAGGATGCGCCCGCCGGCCGTAAGAACGGCAAGCGCCCGAATTACGGCCCCATGTGCTCCGGCGGCTCGTCGGTGGCAGCTTTTGGCGACGGACCCTCCACCAGTGCTGCGGCCGCGGCGGCCGCTGCTATGAACGACATCAATCAGCTGGATTGCATTGAGTCACTGGACGAGGAGTTTAATATACGCGTGCCCGTGCTAAATGCCAGCGCCAAGTCGGGCTCCAGCTCTCAGAAGCGGCGACTGCAGCGCAGCGAGACTTTGGCTCGGGACTTTGAGGAGATCGAGGATCCGGCTGATCAATATGTGGTGCAGCTGCATCTCGATGAACTGCAGGCGGACCAGCGGCACCAGCGCCAGCAGCGACAGCAGTCCGGCGAAAAGACCGGCGCCGTGCCCAAGACAACCAATGTTTGATTCTGATTGTGGTCGCAGATCTTTGACAAGCGCAAGAAGCCGTAGTAGGTAGCAGGTAGCTGGTAGCAGGTAGCAGGTAGCAGGTAAGAGCCGTGGCCATCCACAGAAGGACAAGGAACACAGGTGACAGCAAAAGCAAAAGCAAAAGCAACAAAAGTATTAAGCAAAGGCATAACGAGAAATATTTTACATTTACGCGATTCGATTTCGAGTTCGATTTCGATTTGGCAAGAAGGGAAGGGAAAGGTTTAAGCACCGCCAACAGAGAATTGGGGGATAGGGGGTATGCGATTGCAGGTAGAAAGCTAATTTAAGTGAACTTTTCGATGGACAATTGACAGCGAAGCAGCGCAGCAGCTGCATGGAATCGATTGTGTTTGGAAGGACGAGACCCGTCGCAGATTGGGGCACCTGGACAATTGTACAATTGGAAAATTGGACATTTGGATAATTGGACAGTGGGATTGTGGAGGAAGGGGGGGGGGGGCGGGCATGGGGGGCGTGACACTTGATGGGCATATCGTGACACGTATTTAGTTAGTTATTGATAGAATTTAGTTAACGTTTAGCGCCAATTGAAAGTCCCATTGATTTTTGTTGCGCGAAAACGATTCCAAGCCGATTGGTAGGCATTAAAAATTTAAACGGAAGAATGAAAACGAATTGAAAGCGTATTTGAAAATGATATTTAGGGGGGAAAAAATATTTAAAATTGAATTAAATTCAATAGAAATAATTATAAAAATATGGTTACTATATGTTGATATTGAAACTGAAGTCAAGTGTGTTTCAAACTTAGAGGACAACAAATACAAATACTCCAATATTCAATTAAATATAATATTCACAATTTGAGCGTGCAGCCAATTGGTAACTCGCAAAAACAAAGCAGCGTAATTAACGGAAAGGAGAATTTTGAAAATAACCCATCAACAAACAAACCCATCAAACATAACCATAAACATAAAGATAACCACAAACATAAAGATAAACATAACCATAACTATAACCGAATACATACGTATATACAAACATATGAATGAATGTATTTTGATGTATACCCAATTACGATAACGATAACAATTATGATTCAATATGATTGATGTGCGACCTAACTATTTAACCTACATGTGTGTTGTAATTGAAATATTTAAAGCAAAGCTACAAATACTCTAATTGGATATACATACATATATTAAAAGCAAACGCAACGGCCAAACCATATAGTCAGAACATATATACAAGATATATACAATATACATTGCTTTTTGGATAATCTAAAATAACCATAAATGTCATAAAATACTCAATCCTAAGAATTTAAAATACATGGAAATATAAATGTTGCGGTTTCATCTCAATGGTATTTAAAATTAAAATTAAAAAAGAATTGCCTCTTTTAAAAACATATCTGTGAATCATTCTATCATATACAAACACCATATATAGTGTACTATATATGCATTTATGCATACATACATACAACTTTTTTTTTAATCGTTTGTGGCAAGATCCGATTGATCTGATCACGCAAACATTAGCAAATGCGTGCGTAGAGATAACTGTTTAAGGCTAAAATGAGTTCAATGTCAGTTAGTAAAAGTTTAGATATATCATATACTCAGAGTAGAGACTAAAACTAAGCACAGATCCGCCCTGGAGCACTCGGTATATGAATGTCAACGAATGTCAGCGACGATCTGTCGATATTTTAGCAACAGTAACAAAAAACGACAACACTACTTTTCTCGAATGAAAAACAATTAAACAATTAAATTGATTGGAACTTGTAATTGCCAAATGTTAAGAACATTGGCTAAATAAATAAATAAATAAACTTGGACGTGAGCGTCAAATGGACGAATTCACCAAGAAATACACAACAACAAAAAGAAAAAACACAAACAATTGGAGTTTTGCTACGGTATTCAACTGGCACATGCATATAAACAAATACGATTTTAAATGTTAACTGTAAGCGTAATTGCATATGAATATCAATATATCTATATATAAATGTTTACATGAATGTCTAGCGTTACCTAATGAATTTATGGTCAAAAGGACAATTAGCCAAGTAAAACCTACAATTTACCAAACTATTCTATCAGTGTTGAAAAGAACTTAAAACAAAAAAAATCCAAAAACAAAAACAAAAAATGAGCAATAGCGATATTTACACATTTGAAATGCTTGCGCATGTGAATGACCATCTATATACTTACATATATGTTTCTACCAGTTTTTTTTTTTTGCGAACCCGTTCAACCTGGTAGGACACACTAAGCCAAGGCCAGAAAGAATTTCGAAGAATTACAACTTGAATGTGATGCATTTCTATGAGTACACAAAAGAGTAACTAAAACAGTAGCTTAAACTATAAACTATGAAAACTATTTGAAAACTTTATGAAAACCCTACGGCAGATTTACAAAACATATATACGCATATATTTATATATACATATGGCGTTGACAGCTCTCTAAACATTTAGATATCTATATATTAATATATATATACTTATTTATGTGTATTAATAAAATGAATGTTTATTGTCTGAGCTCAAGTGGAAATTGTAAATTTATTTGGAAAGTTGGGACTTTGAGTTTGAACTTAAGTGTTTTTTTAACTACTCTCTGGCATGAATAATAAATGCCTGGACCTCGAGCGAAGCCGAAACATCATTAACACTATCAGGAATATTTTGAAATAAATGTTTAACAAAAAATAACACAGATGTTGAGCCCCATAATATTAGCATGGCCAAATCGGAGGAGGCGCCCAACAGCACCAGAAACTGTAGCATGCCTTGAGGCTGTTCTACCAATGTCCATGGAAACCACTTATGTTAGATAACAGTTGGTAGCACAATTCGATGGGCAGGTTTTAAAAACGGCTAACTCCGAAAAGCTACAAATATAGAAATTCGCAGCTTTCCAATCCCTTTTTACCATGCAGGACTTCGAAAGCTCTGACGTGCTTTAAGCTAAAGTGGTTTGAGTAACTGCTAACTCTGAGAAGGTACCGAAAACTGCTTACTAAGTCAGAACTTTAAAAGCACTCTTGAACTTTCAAATGCTTCAGAAAGCGAAGAGCCTTAACTTGATCCAGTTTTAGCTTACAGGACAGGATAAGAAAGTGACCGACTAATAATTATCCTCCATCCAGTATAGGTTTCTTTTGTATAAAGTATAAGAGTATAAATATTTTCCCTTTGTATGCATTTCAATACTTAATGGCTGTTATAAAATCGGCAGCTGCTGTTAAGATGTGTTGGTTAACATACGTTGCTAACATAAGTTAACATTATTAATAGTCCTTCTACTTTGTAATACTTTATATTTTTCCAATTTTCAATGCTCAAGGCAAATATCCAGCTAAATGATAAAAAAAACAATTAAATTTGTTTACATACATTTTCAATAATTTTTATTTGACTTTTAATAGTAAATATATTAATTTATTTATCTGTTTTATGATTTTCTTTTTTATTTTGTATTCGTGTGGATGCGTTTGTTTTTTTTATATTTTCTTTATATATACTATGTGAATATATATATATATGTATTTCATTTCTCTACTCTTTTTCAATTACCTCGCTCAATGTGGTTAACTATGTGTGTGTATGGCATGTGTATTTATATGCTTTGGATGTGCACTTAATGCGGCTCACACACATACGTAAACATACGCATATATGCAAATACACAAAGACAAGGATACGTGGCTGAAGAACAATCTGAAGATCAGTGTTGAAATTAAACAAATGCTTTATTTAGTTTGGGGAGCGCATTAAAAGCGTTGATCAACAAAGTTGCGTGTGGCATTTAGCATGTGGCATCTTGCACGCGGCAAATTGAAACAATCTGTAATGCAATTAATTGACTTGTAATGCCGCACGGCTTCTGATAACAATTTTTCTATTTATCATTTATTTCTCATTATTATTAGCCCCATATAAATGTTATTATTTTATCTATTTATATATATATATATATATATGTATATATATATATATATGTATATATATATTTATATGTATATATAATAAATGTTTGTTGTATATATAAGCTTTATAGGTTTTCTCGTTATGTGTACATTTTCGTTTTGTTTTTCTTTGTTTGGGGAGGCAAAAAAGGCACTACAATCTAATAAATTACGACGACAAAAAAAATCATAAATATAATAAGTATATATATATATATAATATAATAAGTATATATATATATATATATATATATATATAAATAACTATGTTTATACATATTTTGTTTTAACTTTTCAATAATTTCGATTTAAAAAGAACTAAACAAATTATTGAAAAACATTTGCTAAAATTGGTGTTTCAAGTACTCGAAGTAATGCTTAAAAATTCGATTAAAATTTTTAAAAACAATTTTTTTAATCATTTCAATTGTTATTTTGATTTTGATTTCATAGGTTTTGTTTGTGTGGCAAGTTAAAAATGTTAGGCATGGTGAGTGATCTAATATTTAGCACGTTTAATAATAGTAATATTTAGTTAAGTATTAAACCATTGTTTAAGTTTTAGTCAACGAAAAACAAGCCTCAGTAAATGCACAAACCAAAGCGCCCATTTACCAGCTCAATATCAATTTCAATTTCAATTTTCTCATTGTAATTGTATTTCGATTTATTTATTATGTTTTTTTTGCAGTTAACAGTTCCTTAAACCTATTTTTAGTACATATGTATATACATATATATATATATATATATATATATATATATATTTATATATATATATATGTATATGTATATATATATATGTATATCTGCATGTATTTATTTATAACTTGACACTTACTAAAAAAAAGTGGTTATCTTCTTTTAAAATTAGTTTTAGTTTTAAAATACAATTCAAAAAACTTGCAAATAAATTAGTTAAACAAACGGAAAAAAACTTAAATAATATACAGTTGTAAGCAGTTCAAGAATAATAAATAAACATAAAAAAATCAAGAAAGGATGTTCTGCCAGTCTATTTAGTGTATTTAGCGAACAAAGCATACAATATACACATATTTTAACTGCTTACGCATGCATCGTCAATAATATTTAAGTTTTATATTTATTGGTTTTACAAATTATACAAATTGTTTTTATTGCAAATAATTTTAACATTTGACGGCGCACAGATAATTAAAATTAAATGTTAAAACTACATTTACCGCTTTAGCTTTATTTTTCTCTGGTTTTGCTTTATTTTTGAAATTTTCTTTGTTTCTAGTTGTTATCTGTTGAAAACTCTGCAATGTGTGACCTAGTTATATATTTGCGTTGTTGTTGTTGTAGTACATATATGTAGATATCGTTTATAGTATACATTAATATGCCTTAATAAATTCATTGCTTAAATCGCTGTACTCTATGTTCGCTTTGTTTATTAATTTTATTTTTTGTTTTTATCGCGTATTTCGTTTCAGCTTTCAGATAAACAGTTTTAAGGAGGAACTGCAAATGGAGTTGCCTAGGGAAGGAAGTTAGAGGATATTCATTACGGTTCAAACAGGTAAAATGGGGTCGTTTCTTTTTTGTCCGGCCAATTGGAAGAACAAGGCTTTTCTTTATAAACAAATGCATGAACTTAAGTGTGTTCGGTGTTGTGTAGTGGGGAGTAGTGTTGTGTAGTGTTGTGTAGTGTATTTAATATGCATATAGCAACATGTATGTACATGTAAAGTAAATAAATAATATAGAAATTGTTTACAGTTAATGATAACATTTAGTTGCATATACAATCAACTTATACAAACATTGATATAATATATATTTATATTCATAAATGTATATATATATAGATATACATATACATATACATATACATATACATATACATATACATATACATATACATATACATATACATATACATATACATATACATATACATAT
>SCDZ01000272.1:0-88479 GCA_004143845.1 Drosophila lacertosa | reverse complement strand
CTCAGAAATACTTTTAAAGTGGATTTTTATACTAATATTGATACCAGCAATCGATTAAAAATAAAATCGGAGGATTCTAAATTTTTCAAAATTTTTTTTCTCGAAATTTCATAAGGGGGGAGTACAGTGTTTTTTTCAGAAAAAAGTCGAAAAATAAAAAATAGAAAAAAATTTAAAACTTTAAATGTAGAATCAAGAAAGAGGACAAATCAAGATCAAAATGCTCTCAAACATGAAAATCGGTTAAGTTTTGGCAAAGTTATTGGGGTTCAAAATCTGGGAGATACGCTTTAAATAGATTTAGGAGCTTTATAATGGTCTGACGTAAATAAGATTTCGTCAAATGTTAGGAATACAGTCACCCAAATTATAATTAGATTTAATTAAATTTCACTTTTTAACAAAAAAGCTGTTTTGTAAAGCTTTTTATCTAAGTTGAAGCTTATTTAAACGGTGAGCTGGCAACAAGAATTCTAATAAATCAAGAATAAGAAGAAACTTAAATGCAGCTTTAACTCAGAGCACACTTTTATTTTGGCCCTAATGAGTCCCCATAGAAAGTCCCAAGCACAACATGTGGCACGTGGCTAATTAGAAGATGCCTATCCGTTAAAATGTCCATATGCGCACAGAGCCTCGGATATAATGAGATCCTAGTGGATTACAGGCGCTTCGAGGACCCTAGCAGCTAATTGAGTTTTCAGCATAAAATTATGTACATACATAATTATTCAGCATGGCCAGAACGGCCGTGGGCCAACAATTACCTAGTCACACGGTCTGGCCGTTAAACATTAGCCAAGCGAATATAGTTAGTTCTCTGTATGGACGGTGGGTGGAATGGGCGGGTTGCGGGTGGTGTCAGGTGGAGCGGGAAAGAAGTTCATATTTCTGGCGCCAGTTGTTTGTTGTCGACATTTACCCCGAATGACATTGCGTGACTCATTTATTTAGGTTTACGTAACATGGAAACTGTTTACTGTTATTCCTCTACTTCTTGCTATTGTTGTTGTACTCGTTTTTATTGTTGTTGTTCATAGTCAAGCACTTGTTTAGCCATTTTTTTTTATACTCATTCTCAACCACATCAATGGCATTTCATTCATTTTAGGGGGGAAATGGCAAATAATACAAAGAAGAAGAACAAATATATTTGCCTTATCATTCGCATCAGCAGACCAAAAACAATATTTAACTGAACTTAAACTCAAACTCTCTTAACTCTTTCAATTCTATTACTCAATTCTCTATACATATACAAAATAAAACAGTCGTACATATACATATATTATACTTAGTGTGTATTTAGCTGATATGTAAAACAAAATTCTTTTTTTCTTCGATTTTTATTGTTTACTTGAAAAAAAAATCGAAGAAAAGGCAGAAAAGAGGAAGAGTTTTTGGGCAGTTAAGTAAAATATAAAGCGAATTGTTTTCGCTTTCTCCACTCCTCTCTTCCCCTCTCTCTCTCTCTCTCTTTGTCGATTTGTCGATTTTTGTGTTTTCGGTTTTTTTGCTTGCATGCTCATAGTATTTATTTCAGAGACCGCGACAAAACTGGTAAGACACTGAACACCAAGATGCCATCAGCACCAACACACACTGCCGAGGAGGCACATCTGCTGGGGTAAGCCAAACAAAACAAAAGAAAAACGATTCGAAACCCGTCTAAAAAAAACCTCATATGTAAGATATATATATACATATAGTATATAAACTATATAAAGCCGCGTTATGCCCCCTTCACTCTACACAGAAACTCAAGTTACACAAGTTTTGTTTTTTCTTAATTTACAACTTTTACTCATAACTCACTTTAGCCTGTGTTTTTTTTTTCGTTTATTTGTAAGTACTTTTGCCTAGCAAGAAACAAACCTAACAAACAATTAATACTAGTTATAGTCATAAACAAAACCAAACAAAAAACAACCAAACGCATTCGCCCGTCTCTCTCTCAAAAGCGCATCTCGTACATAACTTGAATGTTGAACAAAAATATTGCATATTAATATATACAAATATATAATTTAAAACCTGAGTTCCTTTTGCAACTTGTAATTTAGTTAACTTTAGACTTTAGACGCGTTACCAATTCATATTTGTAGCCTTAAGTAGAACCCAAAAGGATGCCCAGCACTTAATCAGCAGCCCCGCCGGATGCAAGTTTATAAAGAGTGACCCACAAATGAAAATAATTAACTGAGCATTTGAACTTAATCTAAACTGCATTTGTATCTGTATACACTTTAGCACCATGCCCGTTGATCCCATGGACGACATCGAACTGCGCTCCGTGCAGCTGCAATTCCCCAATGCACGCGGCTCCATTTTGGAGGCGTGCGAACAGCGACGTGTGCCCACAGACAAGGGCGACATACATGTCGCCATCCAGGGCGACACCTCCAAGCCGGCCATAGTGACCTACCACGATCTGGGACTCAACTGTATGCATAGTCCTTCCCCTCTTATTAATCCCGACACCTATTTATTTTCCACATTTTTCCTCCAACAGATGCCACCAGTTTTGCTGGCTTTTTCAATTATCCAGTCATGCGCGGTCTGCTGGAGAACTTTTGTGTGTATCACGTTACTGCACCCGGTCAGGAGGAAGGAGCGCCAACATTGCCAGAGGAGTGAGTAAAAGAGAATTAACAAATGCTTCAGAAAATGCGTGTAGAAAAAAACATAACAGCTTTAAAAAGTATCTAAAAGCTGAAGAGTATTTCAATTAGTTTGCAAAGAAGTTTTAAATAGCATTTAGACCCATATTTGCAATGGGAAGTATATCAATTGTATTTAATAAGCAAAAAAATTAAAATATTTTTTAAATTGACCTTTGATTTTAGAAGTAAACCACACAGATATATAAAGCACACGAAAACTTATAAACATGGTTAATAAATAAATATGGCTTAGCACTAAAACAATTTAGTTGAATTCAGCTTAAAAAAGTAAAGAAGAAATAAACCTAAATGGTACTATATAAAGATACTCTAGTCATTGTTTAAAAGCAATAGCTTTAAGCTGTATTCTTAAACGTTTATCAGTTTTTATGTAAACTAACTTTATTTTGTATTCCCCATTTAGCTATGTGTATCCAACTATGGATGACTTGGCAGCACAGCTGCTGTTTGTGCTGTCGCATTTTGGGCTCAAGTCGGTGATTGGCTTTGGCGTTGGCGCCGGCGCCAATATACTGGCCCGTTTCGCCCATGGGCATCCGGATAAGGTGGGCGCCCTATGTCTGATTAACTGTGTGTCGACGCAATCGGGCTGGATCGAATGGGGCTATCAGAGTTTCAATGCGCGCTTCTTGCGCACCAAGGGCATGACACAGGGCGTCATCGATTATCTGATGTGGCATCATTTCGGCCGCAATCCGGAGGAGCGCAATCACGATCTGGTACAGATGTACAAGCAGCACTTCGAGCGCGGCGTCAATCCGACCAATCTGGCGATGCTGATTAATGCCTATATACATCGCAACGATTTGCATTTGGCGCGCACACCGCCGGGCACACCTGGCGCCGAGACGGCAGCGACTACGCTGAAGATGCCGGTTATCAATATAACGGGTTCGCTGTCGCCGCACGTCGACGATACGGTAACATTCAACGGACGCTTGGATCCAACAAATTCGTCCTGGATGAAGGTTTACCAATATAAATAATTTAACTATAGAAATGTTTTATTAACTTGTTCGTTTTTGTAGATCTCTGATTGCGCCATGGTGCTGGAGGAGCAACCGGCTAAGCTGGCCGAGGCCTTTCGGTTGTTCTTGCAGGGCGAGGGCTATGGTAAGTGTTAGAAAACACAGCACACACACTTTCTCTCTCTCTCTCTCTCTGTCAATCTCTGAACAACTGAACCTCCAACCTACCTATCTGCTACAACAAATCAAAAAACAGAGCAAAGAAATCTAACAACAAAATCTACTTAAACCAAAAACAATCTACTTACCACCTATTAACTACTTACTACCTGCTACTACTTTAGTCAAATTTCAACTACAAGTCCCCTATTGGCACACAAGCGAATGAGCAAAACAGTTACTTTTAAGATAGCCGCCCACTAATCTCCCACTCAGTTCAGTTCAGTTCAGTTCAAATCCATGCAGTATTCCAAGGCCCCAATCATCACAATCAAAATGCAGCTGCAGCCTTCAATAGAGACCATAAAACCTTCCTTAGAGATTTACACAAAATCGCCTTTGCTACCAACAAAATTTAAACTTTAACTTAGCCTAAAGCCTCATTGAAGATCAAATTAGTTATGACTAAAGCTTTTCAACCGCTTACAACAAGCAAACGACACTAAAAACTAACAAATTAATAAATATATATATATGTATATTAAACAAAATCTTGTTCAAAATTTTATATAAGTATTATAAATTGGCGAAAGAAAATAAGAAATTGCAAAATCAAAGAAAATTCGATTTATGTTTGTTAGCCAAAATATTTGTACGCATTTAAAAAGCAAAAAAAAAAAACCAAAAAAATATTTAAATAAAAATTGAAAACTATAAAATAAAAAGTTGTTGAAAATCAAGCGTTTACTTTTTCAAAATTTTCCCAGTTAGAGAGTTTCTTCACATATTTAGTTGAGGTCCCCAAGAACACACAAGAACACAGCAAAATTCTAAAACAAAATTCAAATACCCTTAAAAAAAAAAAACAAACAAACCAAATGCATTTTCGCATCGACAACAAAAAAAAAAGAAGAAAAAATATTTCAAAATGTTCATTACTTTGTTTTTCATTTCTTTTTCCTTTCTCCAAACTGCTTGTTTTTTGCTAAACAAAATACCCAACAACAAAAACAACAACCAACTAAATCAAAACAAATTTCCTCTGACACGCAAACCCAAAATACACATACGATATATATATTGTAAAACGCCTGGCCGAACATCCTCGCCTGCCTCTCGTCATGCATCCATCAAAAAAAAAATATATATATATATTAAACCATATGCACACGACCTTGGGCGCCGTTTGTAACCCTAAAAAATAAACCTTTATCGCAACCGAATTGCAAATATATTTATTTTTGACAAAATGTCGTTGTCGAATCTGAATTTCGATTTCTGAATTGTTTTTCTTTTTGTTTCTCAATTTGATTCTCTCTAACGAAATTGTCTTATCAATATTGTAATGCAAACTATGCGCAACAATAATAAACTATATTCATATATGGTATGTATATTTGTACACACGAACACAAATAACACTACAAACAACAAAAATAAAAACTCCAAAATAGTCTCCGAGAAACCTCAGTAGAAAATGGACACACAACAAAAAAATACATAGTTAAAATGCATTTAGCTAAATGATAAAAATTAATTAATACATATGAAAACAAGTAGTAAATGCTTAACACACTCACACAAATAAAAAATTGTTTGTCATTTGTTTGCACAAGTATTGGTGAGCTTTTAAAAGTTTGCATTCAAAATCAGCATGCAGCCAATAGCTTCGACACGTGCGTGTTGCAAATGCGTGTGTGTGTAAAAGTTTTGTTTTTTGCGGCAAGTGACAAATGAATTTTAAACGTAGTTTGCTTATGAGTTTTAAACCAAATCCCGTTACCCACAGAATAGTACAACAGCGCTCGCTCTCTTATTTCACACACTCTCTCTCTCTCTCTGTACTAATTGCTCTTGATGCATTTTGTTTTGCAAGTAGTGTTTATTTAATTTGTTTCCTGCACTTATTTTTTGCTTATACACACACAATATATATACATACATATAATTTATTTGATGTTCTTTTATGTTTTGTTTATTTACACGCAATATTTGATATGATATTTACCGTTATTGCAATTGCAATGCGTAGCTGTTGGCACATTGCAAAAGCTGGCACGCAAAATATCAACGGCCAGTCGGAGCAGCTCCGCGCAAATTGAGCTTTGCGTGCAATGAGCGCAATTGGAGTTGGAATGGGCGTGGGCGTGGGAGTGTGAGCGCGAGCAAACGAGTGAGAATTTGGAAGACACAACACACAGAGATGAAAGCACAGCACGCTGAAACCAACACTCACACACACACACACACACACAAAGACATCCAAGCAAAAACAAACATACACACAGATAGAAACAGCAACAAGTTGAAAGCTTTCGCTTGAATGGCGCTTTTAAGTATGTATTTTTTTTTAATTTACTGTGATTTTCACTTTTCTTTCGCCTTCTGATTGTTGCCTCTGATTGTGTATTATGTTATCAGTTTTTTTATTACAATTACTTTTAGGTTTTACGATATGTAACGTATGTATATTAGTTGTGAAATAAGTCAAAATTGTTTAAATAAAAGCATTGCTTATACATTTAATTTTGTATGTTTGTATTCTTTTGATTTGTTGTTGTGCTTGTCATGCCGCAAGAGTTGAGTTGTACTTGGGCGCTCGTTGCTTAGACTCTCTCTTTCACACACACACACACATACAGAGCAACACACATTCAATGCGTAAATGTATTAAAGCAATAAGTTAATATTTATACCTAACATATACAAATATACATACATACAAGACAATGCTATATACGAAACTAAAAAAAACGGAAGAAAGAAAAAGCAGCAAAAATACCAATATATAGATATATATACTATATATAATATATATATTATCTTATATGGAGCTATGCAAAACAAATTTCACAAATTGTAAGCTTTTGTTGTGTAATTGAATTCTAAATAAATGAACAAAGTCAACGATTTTTAAATTCCAAAATCATTTTGAGCTGGGAAAACGCACAAATTCGTTCTCTTTTACCCTCGCTCTATTATTGTTTTTGGTTTTTTTTTCGGTTTTCGAGTCTCTGTTTCTTCACAGCAGCTGACACCAGGTGGCGCCCTACTCTCTCACCAATCAAATTAAAAAGCATGCAGCGCTCTCTGTCTCTCGCATCATCATATATCATGCCTCGCCATCATCATCATGAAAAGATCATCAGCAGCTAGAACAACAAGAACAGTAAACAACAACAACAACAACTACAAGAACAACAGCAACAAATCGCAGCAACATCCAGTGATAAACAATGGCCAAGCAACATCATCAATTGCACCCACACACATACAGACACTTGAACACAACACACACACACACACACGCATACACACATTTAACACGCTAAAAACGAAAGCATAAAAACAGCAGCAAATCCTTAGAACGTGTAAAAAGAACACTCATCAAAAAAAAGCAAAAAAACAAAAAGAACAACAATAACAAAACCTACAACTAACATGTTCAAAAGTAACGTAACGTAAATAACAAAAGCCAAACTACTACTACCTTCCCCCCTCCACAAAAAATATATACAACAACAACTACAACACTGCAACTACAACGACAACAACAACAGCAACGCCGCTGTCAACGCCAGCAAGCTCGCCCTGCGGCACCAAATATCACACCTACTCCTCGATATTCTTACAGTTGCTTGCTGCCCAGGAGCGAGAGCGAGAGCGTCAGCTGCAGCTGAGCTTGCGCGTCGGCAATCGACTTAGAGAGACGGCCATCAACTGCAGCAGCAGCGGAATTGACAACAATGCAAACGAGCCGACAAGCGAAGAGGATCTGGATGTGGAGAATGGCAATGGGAATGGGAATCGGGCATATGTGACCACTGATACATCTGGTACGCTCTACTTTGGCACACAAAGCAACAAAATACGCATCACTGAGAATCCACTGCCCGAGCCGATTAGCTCTTAGATTGTTAAACAAAGCCCACTCTTATACACCACTACACACACACACAAATAGACAACCAAAGAGAGCAAGAGACGCGACACACACATAAACACACTGTTATTGTTGTTATAAACTACGTATAAAAATACCAAAAAATACACACAAACACACATACAGCAGCAACAAAAACAACAGCAGCAGCCGCGCATCAGCAACCTCCGACGCCAACACAAGCAAAACTTTAGCCGCCAGCAACTGTGACGAGTGTGACCAGAGCAGCCAAGTGCCGCCTAAAAGTAGACTTTAGCCGAGCCGCTTTCTAAAAGAGAGAATTCGAAAAAGATGAATAAAAAAATAAATAAACCGTTGAGTTTAAACGAAAAAACACCGCTACCTAAACAAAATATGTACTTATGTTTATTGAAACAATATACAAACGCATTAAATACACTACTTAAATACTTGAAAAATGCCGTTCGATTTTTTTTGTTTATGTTAAAAAGTTTGTGTTAAAAATATAAATCAAATTGAAAGAGAAAATATATTGCCGAGTAATATTGAAATATTTGTAATTTACACTTTGTGCCTGAGCGTAACATATGCAAATACACATAGATACTTACATATTCCCTATATGTATATCAGCAGCGTATTAATTGAAGGTTTTTTTAGTTAAATGATTGAATTACAAACAAATATACATATTATCAAAACATACGTACGTATGTTTCTTAAATGATGCGAGATTTATTTCTAGACATTATGCAATAAAAAAACAAAAGTAAAATACGTGTATTTTTTGGATGCGACATATTTTATGAAGAGCTTGCTTAGTTGTTGTGAATAAAAGAAAAACCAAAAATATCTAATAAATAAAATACAAAAAATAAACTTGGGCAAAGTTACCAGCTTAATGTTAAAAGTCAACTAAAATACGAATTAAATACAACATTAAATTAATCCCAAGAGCAAAACAAAAATAAAAAAATTACAAAAAAAAAATCAATGTAGCATATCAAAAAAAAAACAAGCTCTCAAAATTACATATACATTATAAATATTTAAATAGTTATTAAAAAGAACACAGATGAGATTCAAATTAATGAATTGCATTAAATTAAATAAAACACAAAACGCATAAAGGCAACTTAGGTAAACTTAAAAAAAAGATTAAATCAAGTAAACAAAACACAAAAAAAACACAAAAAATTCACACACACACAGATAAATAATGACTAACTTTTTGCAAATAACTTCAAATTCAATTTAATAAAAGTTTTAGAAGCTTGAAACAAGAATGTACAAATGTGTTTACTTTTATGACTATGCTTATTGCGTTGGCTTAAATATCCTAACTATTCAGTCACTTGGGTTGTATCAGCTCCCTCAGCATGCGGAATGTCGCCTCGCGCTCCTGCCGCATTATGTTGGACATCTCGTGCAGGAACTGCGTTTGCATCTCGCGCTGTTGCCGCAGGAAACGCTCGTGGGCATCGGTCAGCGTGGACAGCAGCTGCTTTTGGCCCTCGCTGATGCTGGTCAGCACCTCGAGTGGCGTCGGCTCTGCCGGCATCTCGCAAGTATCCTCGTAGTCCTCGCTGTCCGCAGCTGCGGCACGCAACAGATCACAGCTGGAGCCGGAGCTGCTGGCTTCGCTGTCGCTCTCCAAAGTCGTCGATTGCTTGGTTGATTTTCCTGCACTAATCTCTCCATCCGCTTGGCTCTTGTTGCTCCGTTTGCGCTGCATCAGCTCCTCGAGCAATGCAAAGTGGCGGGGCAGCATGCGCACATTCTTTATGCCATCCTTTTTCACCTCGCCGTGGCGACGCAGCAGCAGACGCAGCTTGTTGCGCAGCTGATGCGGCGTGCGCTGATAGGATTGCTGAGCCAGGATACTGGAGATGTGGGCCAGGGTCTTGAAGTTGCGTTTCTTGGAGCCGTCCAGTGCACGAAACAGATTCTGTTGCTTGATGATGGCCAGGAATGCATCCACCTCGTGATCTGTCCAGTAATACGAATCGGGGTGCCCTACAAAAAAAATTATAATATATATATGTACTGCTGCCAACTGAAGTAAACCTACGATTGGGTCTGGTTGACTCCGCGTCGCCGTCGTCGCTGTAAATGTAGTCGCTGTCGGAGCCGCTGCTGAAGGGCGCCTCGGTGTCGGCTCCCGATTTCTTGACAGGATTCAGCAGCTGATGCATGGCCTCAAAGTGCTCAAAGGTCTCGCCGTCATTTTTGGCCTTGTTGTACTGTCGCCTGAGATGCTGGAATTTGATGCGCAGCTTTTCGGGCGCTTTGACAAGCGAACGTTTGGCCATTTCCCGCGACAGCAGCTTGAAGATCTTGGCATTGCGCTTGCGCAGCAGGGCCGACTGCAGACCCATGCTGCTAATGAGATCCAGGAATGTGGCCACCTCGCCCTCGGCCCACTTGACGCGTGCGTTGGAGGGAATTGCGGCATTAATTAAGGCAGCTACGGCAGTTAAAAGGGATTAGTTAATCAATTACTTGGTTGGGGTGGAATTTTACCTTCGGATTCGCTGCCGGAACCCAGCGGCGCATCGGCGTCCTCCTCGCCGCTGTCGTTTGAGTCGCTCTCGCTGCTTTCGCCGTGCTCCATGGCGCCGTGGAGCAGGGCGTGCATCTCCTCATAGTATTCGAAAGTCTCGCCGCCGTTCTTGGCCTTGGCATACTGGCGCCGCAGGTGATGATACTTGACGCGCAGCTGATCCGGCCGCTTTATAATGTTGCGCTTGGCCATTTCGCGGGCGAGCAATTTGAACACTTTCGCATTGCGTTTGCGCAGCAGCGGCACCTGCAGCTTCAGCGTGTTGATCAGGTTGAGGAAGGCCTGCACCTCGCCGGGCGCCCAGCGGCAGCGCCGTGGAACGCGAGCAATGCCACGATTTGAGGTATTTCCATTGTCTGTAATGGGCAAAAATTTAGTGCGATTTACTGGAAACTTTCGCTTACCTACATTGATGCAGTTGCAGCGTGTGCGCATATTTCTGCTCCACATCCATGTCCTCCTCCTCACCCTCCTCCTCAACCTCATCTTCGCAGTCTGGCTCCAGCTCCTCGTCGTTCTCCATTGGGGGCAGTTTCCTTCGCGGCGACATCTCGTCGCCCAGCAAATCGTTCAGATAGTTATAGAACTCGCAGGAACGACGGCGATAGCGGGCCATAAAGTATTCGTGGCGGAGTTTTTTGAATCTGTCGCGAATTTCATGCACTGTTCGGCTAGAACCGTTAGGCGCCGTCTTGCTTTCTGCCATTTGATTGGCCACATGCGCCCAGTCCAATTTGCCGGCTCCATTTAGATCCTTCAGCGATTTAATAATGCCAATTAACGTGATTGTTTCATCTGCATTCCAGTCATCGCTTTCATATGTGCTCATTTTTAGCAAGCACACCAAGTAAAAACGACTTTTTTTGTTTATGCTTTTACTCCTAGCTTTTTTTATTGCCAAAAGTTAAGCCGCTTGGTTCGCTCAGCTGTTTGTCATTGTGGAACTAGTGCGAACCAGTGCTCGCTGTAAGCATAACAGTGACTGGCACTTCACATATGGCGCAACTGTTAATAACAGCAAGCAGCACTTTTAAATAATATTTAAGACTGCTGTCTTTAAATTAATGAAGATAATTTCAAAGTAATCTGCTGCAAATTGGCTTAAGTCTGAAATGAACATAAAATACTTTACACGATAAGTGAGTTTTTTATTTGAATATCCGCAGAAATTGCGCCACATTCTATCGATAAGTCGCTTGCAGTTCTATCGATCGAAGTTTAACATGCAGCTGGGTATTTTTAGCTTTGCACGTAAACGGTCACACAGTTTGCAACTGAATCTTATTATTGACGGTCGTTTGGCGCTGACGCTACATCGTTTTCGGTGTTCGGAGTTTCTTAACAACAACGGTAGTTAAAAAATTTCGCACATTAATAAAATAAAAATCAAAGTTAATGGTGTTAAACAAAAGAAAATAAATATAAGGAATACGAATACGAATTTCGCGTGCGTAGTTAACTATCATAACAATCAGAGCCACAGCGTTTCAAGTGGTATTCTGTTTATTGTTGGCCCCTAACAAAAAAAAAAATTACCGCTTCGCCCCCCGCGCGTTTCGTTCGTTTTAGCCCGCTTGCTGTCGGCCCCGTTAATGCGAGTTTCAGCGCGATCGCCGCATTTGTTTTATTATTGCCATCGTATATTGTATTACTTATTATAATATTCCGTGAATTGGTCGCAACGCTTATTTATATTTGTTATTTCAACACGAGCCGAGGAAAACAGCTTTTTTCTGCTGAAACATATAATTTGCGAATATTGTATAAACAATCCGAAATTCTCGGATTTCGCGTCACATTAGCTGCGTGGAGCTTTTCTAACCAAAGCTCCGCTTTCGAGATGGAGTTGGGATACGCTTGAATAGTTCGCTAGAGTTTTCCACTATCCGTTACGTTACTACAAACGGCAAATAAACAAATTTGTGAAAACAATCGCATCGCAAATCGTAATCAAATTGCAGAATCAAACGTTCCTCAGCTGCGCTTTATGAATTAAGTAAATAATCAAATCGCGTGTTGGATACGTTCCCCCCGGGAGTCGCAGTTGGAGCAACAGATCCCTCAAATCTGGCATTATGTTGTGGATCTTCGTCGTGTTTGGCATATCGCTGATCTGCGGCGGCCAAGCGGCAGTCGCCACCTCGGCAACGGCCAATGCCGGCTATGTTGATCATGGAGATACGAAAGGTAAGCGATTTCACAATATCAACAAAACACTAAAAAAAATACGTTGCCAATTTAGCGTATCATGAACAGTCATGAAATAATTAAAAATAACTATGAGTACTTCAAGAAGATTAGGGAAGTTCTCGCTAATAATAAATACCCTGCAAAAGACAAAGAATTGCTCTATATTTTTTATTTAGTACCAATACCAATTTTGGTAACAATTGTGATCATAATTGTTAAATTAAATAAGTTTAAACAATTTTCATAAAATTTTAAATATATCTAAAAATAATTTTAAACAATGCTATAAACCAATTCTTGTAACTCTTGCGCAAAGAGTACCCGAGTTCAAAAAGATTATATCTAATATCTAATTCTTAATATCAAATACACAAATTACGTTCAATTTAAACTCGTAGCTAGTTTCACTTTAAATCAATATGAATTCCAATTACAGGGTATCATAGAGCTGCAGCAAATTCCAGCAAACCAATTCAACAGTTAACAATGAAGGATTACAGAGAGCACCCAAGACAGTTCAGACACTGGGACAGCCATCATTTTTATATATTTCTTCTTCGTATTTCATTTTGATAAAAGAGATTCAATTCATTGGATTGGATTGAATTGGAGGAGGAAGTATCTCCATATGAATCGTACATCTGTTCGTTCATTCTGCTGCTGCTGCTGCTTTCAGTTGGCTGCGAACAGGTTTCCAGCGGCGACAGATTTCCCATGGTTCGGTGCAAACAAGGAGCAGAACAGTTTCTACCTGTTTATTTGTTTGGCTTTACTTTTACCTCGGCATTTACCTGTATGTGGCCCAGGTAGCAGCTAGATGGCCCATTAAGCATCTCTCTCTCTTGCTTACTTACTGACTGCCCCGGACGTCTCTCCCTTCCTCCCTCTCTCAGTCTCTCTCGGGCAAATATGAATGAATGAAGTACAGATACGGCAACAGATTGTTTGCTTCTTAGCGCCCTCTCGCTCTTGCCAGCTCTCCTTCTCCCTCTCTTTACTACACGTTCTTTTAGCTTAACGCTGGCTCGTTAAGATCAGGACTATATATTTATTTTTAAAGGCGCAAACGGCAATCGCTCTGCCCAAATTTTCTATGCCATTTGCATGTTCCTCATTTCATTTTTTTTTTGTTTTTTTTTTTTTTTGGCTACGCAAAGGGCAGATCCATTATCCCCTTCAGCTCCCCCGTTCCGCTCTACACCCGCAATTGTGCGCAAAATAAAAAAAAGAATAAGCTAAATAACCTGTTTTGACTCTGACTCTGGCTCTTTGCTTACTTGTGCTGTTTATGCCCTGTACTAATGGCTAAAAGGGCATATTGCAATTGTGAGAATGTTCATCTCAGATTAACAGTAATATCTGCGTTGATCATATGAAGTAGTTTTTCCTCGTGAATGTCGTTCAAAAGTTTCTTAAAGACTTTAATTTATTTAATATGAAAGAAAGAAAATAAAAACGAGTCTTAAATTAAGCAAAATTCACTTCTTCAAAAAAAAAAACTAAATATCTAAAACAATTTATTTTATAGAATTGTCTTAGCTTTTTTATATATAAATATGAATACATTGATTCATTTTATTTAAGTCCTGTTAACAGGATATCTTCTAGTCGTGCACACTCAACGCTCGACACTCTTACTTGTTATTTTTGTTTTGTTGTTTAATGTCTTTCTTGCAAAAAACAAACCCACATGCAACGTCGCAACTAGCTCTCTCTCTCTCTCTCTCCCTCTTTCCCCCTCTCTCTCTCTCTCTTTGTTGGGTCTCTTTCTGGCCTGTGCGCCTGCGCCAACGACCAGGTTGCCATCGTATCTTTTTCTTCTGTTGTTGTTCGAGACTTCCTACCACCTGCCCCCCTCCCGGCGGCCTCGTCTCGTCTCGTCTCGCTCTTTGTCTTTGCCAACAACTTTGTACGCATCTGAACCGTGAGATTTTATTTCATGCAAAAAAGTAGAAGTACTTGGACGCTTGTTGTTGTTGTTGTTGTTGCTGGTACAACTTGCAGGTGTTTTGCACAAACACAACAACAACACACACATTGCACTTAAGACCTATAAGCAAAAGGCAGCAAAAAGGAAACCAGCTTATAAATTATAAGTTACGCTCAGTTTTTTTGGCTCTTTGCAGTTGCAATATGGCCAAAACAAGGTTTTTTATTTAAAATGCAATTCCTGATTCGTGTGCTGCGTGCAACTATTTAACATAAATTACGCTTCAACTGTACAGGGAATACTAGGGTATGCTAAATATGGGTATTAAATAATATAGCTTTATTTCTGTTAACTTGTTGTGTTGTTAACGTAAAAAATTTCTGGGTATTTTTGTCAACTTATCAGGTTTTGTCACATGTTAAATATTATTTTGCTTATTTTATTTATAAATTTACCCGTAAGGTTTTCCTGGAACTTCGTAAACTCGTTAAATACAGGCTTTTATAAAGTTTTTTTACGCTTTTTAATTGCATTCAAATAAACAATGAACAATTATTGCCTTTGTCATTTTTCTTAACTAATTTTGATAAGTTGCAAAATGTTTTTTACCACAATATGCACAAAAACGTTGATAAGATAAGAGAAATAAGTTTACTTAGTTTATTACAGTAAAAACAAGTTTATTTTAAAACGTCACAATTCTCTAACATAATTACTCATAGTTTAAATATTAATAATAATATTGTCTTACATTTAACCCAGTTCAATTAATTTAAATCTTAATCAAGGTACTTCAAGGCGAACCTGAACACAATTTAATGTTTATAGCCCGTAATCTTAGTATATGAACTTTAATTTGATAATGCTTCAGAGTCCAACTTGCATTAAGTAGACCTTTGTGTATATTGCACCCTGAGTCCATGAAAGAAATTGGAAACTTCTCGTGATTATTATTTACTATGATTCATGAAATTGTCTATCGCATATATAGAAAGAATACCCATTAGTCTGAGGTGAGCCGCTTATCAGGCGCAATGATAAGGCTATGATAATTATAAATGCACTACAACGAAAACAAAGTACAAAATTTGATATGGCTTTTAAGCTAGAAATCTGAAATTGAAATTGTAGAACTGAGGAGCTCTTTTAGCTGACGCATTATTTTGAGCCAAACCGGAATAAAGATATTAGAGCAAGTGCCGTTAAGTGCTGACCCGGGGCATTTCCCATGAAAAGTGCTCGAGACAGCTAAAGGACTTAGGGACATGCCAAGTGGCGCGGCCAGGATCAAATCACGCGACATGCCAAACGCTCAAATGAGCAAAACGGGACTCTCAAGTGGCAGGTAAGAGACTCATCCTGAGTCTAGTCCACTTCGGCCATGTGCTTGAGAACGCCCACGTCTCAGGTTCGAGGCCGCCTAAAACAATACAAAAGTATCGAATTTCATAAGGATATATATTAATGGATGCACACACAAAGAAAAAAGTGTATATAAAAAAGAATATGAAAGCAAAGCAAAGAAAGTTCCCATATGCAAGTCCTCAAGCGTTTAGCTGGAAAAAGTATATTTTAAAAACAAAAGAAAGAAAAAAATTATAAAATATGATTGAACAACAGAGAGATGGGAAAAACACTAGAAAAAAAATGCACGGCATGTATCTAATTATTACAGAGGTCGGAGAGAATCCACTTAAGAGCTGTTTCCTTGTACTACACTGCGACAAGAGTCCTCTTGAGAGCTTCTTCAGGGTTTCGGTTCATGTCATATGTTACATTTAGTATCTTTTAAGTCTGAGGGTCAGACAATCTGTTCCAGACTATTGTTCTTGTCAGCTCGCAGAATTTCTTCTGTGTTTCTCACGTATGCAAAGCGCCCATTTCCATTTCCCGCCCCCTTTTCCCCCTCCACGCCGTAATCATAAATAATAATCAATTTCCTGTGTGTGTTGAAGAAGAAAATGTTTCCCATCGCTCCGCACTTAACCAGTGCCATATGCGAGTGCAAGTTTTCCTTTTCATTTCGGTTGTTGTCGGTGAGAAAATGCGATATGAAAACTGACAGGCGGCAACAACAATCGAGAGATGAAAATGAAAAGCGACCGGGTCAGCTGAATGCTGTATGCACAGTAAAAAAATATGTCTGTGTGGGCTTCAATATGATATCTATATTTATTTTGCAATATTCGAATAGGAAAAAAATTTTAAAAATTATGCTCAAAATTCAACTGAAAATCAATCAAAACTATTAAGATTTTATTTGCAATTAAAGCTATAATTTATTTAACCATCTTATGCATTATGTAACTTTTTGATTATTTAAAAAGATTTTTATATATATTTTTAATCTTTTAATTATTACTTTCCTCACAAAATCAACCCCCCCTTTTTTTCTTGCTGTGTACATTATTTTTGTTTAAAATTTGTAAAATGTTGCTTATTGTTGTGTGTTTGTTTTTATTGTTGTTGTTGTTGCTGGCTGCTTTTATTTGTTTTCGTAACATTTGTGCACATTTGTCTGTGCGGGGCTCATTTGCATTTATCGTGCACACAGTTTGACAGCCATTGGCCGCCGGGCCGTGCACCAATCAGCGGCGTCTCGCGTGCTCAATTGATTGCCCCTCTGCAGCTGTAGTTGTGCCCGCCGCGAGGTTAAACGCTGGCCCAATCAACGTGCCCCCATTTGCTGTTGCCCCCATGACGCATGCGCTCTGCGCCCGTTTCCAACGCTCGTTTCTTTATTTTGTGCTCGGCTGCAGCAGCTTCTTATTCTTCGACTGTTGCAGTTTGTTTGGTTTATGAGTTGGCCAAATAAGAAGAATAATAATAATGTGGCAGGCCGGCAAGCAGCGTGCAGCGTGCAGCTGTCGCCTGGCAATCTCAACGAGTTGTTCCCTCTCCTTTTTATTTATTTTTTTCTTTTATTTTGTTGGTTGTTAAACATTGAAACGTCTGTCGCCACATTGCAGGCTGACGATCAGGCGCTGAGATAAACACATTGTAATTAGTGAAGGGCTGCATATCATCCCCATGATCATGATCAACATCTTCTTCTTCAGTATTTGCGTGGGCGTTCACAGTCTGCTTCCAGCCTGTCCCCAGCCTGGCCATATGTCACTGCTGTCTGTAAGCTGAGACTGCAGAACGCTTCGGATTACCATTAAGCCAACTACTGATACCCATTTGTTAAAATATTACAGATATCCAGTTTATTTCTTTCCCATATTCATTATTCATATTTTGGAGCTTAATTTATGCTTAATTTGTGTAAATTTAGCTTGGGAACAGTTTGAGAGCTGCCTTATTTTAATGTGTTAACTTTTTTATGATAATGAATTTTCAATATAGTTTTTAACATTTCACCTTTTCTTTTAAAATATTCCATCCCTATTTTATCATTCCAAAACGTTCCTGTTAAAAAGTAAACGATTTTCTTATCAAAGAACTTTTTGTTCATCACACTTTCATTTAAAATAAAATGCACATTAAGTTAACTTTTATATAGAAAACATTTAAATTTAGAGCACTTATCCTTTCTTCGGACCTTTGAAAACTTAAAAATTAGCATTACAAATTAATGCGCCAGTTCTTGTTGCTGTTTTGTGCCAAGCCGGACGAACGAGCTGAGAAGAAAGAAGGTATTCTATTTTTTTTTTTTGTTTGTTATTTTTGTTGGTTATTGTTGCTTTTGGTTTTGGGCCGGAAAACGTTTGGGCACATAATAAGGCGGCAGTCGTCGGTCGTCGGTCGACGGTCGTCCGTCGGTTTGTTGCTAAAGGTCAACGTCGTCTGGCAATGATCTTGCATAATTACAAAGAGACGCGTCCGAGGCGGCGGCAAAAGATAGAAAAAAATAATTTAGAAAAGAAACAAAAATGAATGAAAAGAAGCGCATGGAAAGAAAAAGAAAAGGTTCGGACGCCCCTCGCGCCCCCGAAAAAGATGATGGACAATGGACAATCGCTGGCATTCAGCACAGAGAGCGGGAGCTTTTAAAACTGTAGAACTGTGTGTGAGTGTGTGCGTGTGTTTGTTTAACCCTATGATGGCTGCGGGTCACAATGAGCCAGAGCAACAACAATGTGAATCATTGACAGTTTTTATGAAGCGCCGCATGCATCACTCAGCGCTCAAGAAGTTGCCGCACTCATAAATACTTACATATGTAGAAATGTATAAGTGTGTATATATGTGTGTGTATGTTTTTATGATCAGACCGCACCCCACTTTGCCTGTAGCTTTCAAAATCATTTCAAATTCAATACACAAAAGTCAAACGATGACGAAAGTTGTGCAAGATCTGCTTAGGGTGGGGTGGAGAAAAGCGGGGCGCGCGCGCACATTGAAAATTGAAAATTGGAATGTGGCAAGCCAAAGGCAAAGGCAAAGCGTTTGCGTTAATTAAAAACAATTAAGGCGTCAGGAGAGGGAGCAGCAGCAGAAGAAACAGCAGCAAGCAGCATCAGCAGCAGGCGCTGTCAGGGCGGTATTCGGCACCAAACTGTTGTTGAGTGTCTCTCACGCACAGCGAAAAAGGTTTTGACTTCCACTCTGTTAAATGTGGGTCGTGTGAAGCAAGTGAAACAGAGAAAGAGAGAGAGAGAGTGAGGGAGTAAGTGAAATAGAGCAACATCAGGCACATGTGAGCCGTAGGGCTTACATTAAAATTGTATAATATTAATTGCGGTTAATTGGGATTAACAGCTGCGCCAAAATGCCGACGCGCTCAACTGCAAATTGTGAGTAGGGGGTGAGAGCTTTTTTGTATTTATTTGCACTTGCACTTGCAGGCCAGAGCGAAAGAAAGAATAAAGCAGAACAGGAGTTTGAAGTAACAACAGCAACGGCTAAGGAGTAACATATAACGGCCAATGTTAATAACAGTGACACATTACGATTTATTAATATGCCCTTGCAGTTAGCAGACTGTTAAGGTCAGAGCGAGAATACAATAGCGGAGCAAAGATGCAAGAAACAGGAGAGAAAGAGTTGTAAATAACAGCCGACGCGGACTTAAAGCAGAAGCTGTAAATAACAGCAAAGGTGGCTGCAGCGCAAGTTTTAAAATGTCAGTGGGGGAAGGCTGTAAATGAGCTCATAGTAAATTTCAATGTTTTGTGGGTGATGTCGCTAAGAGCAGAACGAGAAAATATCAGCAAGGCCGAGCTTAACTAGTATTGTGACTTGCAGGAGTGAGAAACAACTTTAGATCAGGAGCTGTAATTAACAGATGGAGCGCTGTTTATAACAACAGCAGCATTAACAGAGCAGTGCAATGTAACTTCAGCAAAAGGGAAGACGCTGCCAGCGGCCGCAGCAGAGCGTGAGCTTCCAATGGCGGCGAAGAGCGAGCAACACTGTATGAAAGCTTGCTTTTAAAAATGATTTATGCGCAGCGCCTGCTGTTGCTGCTGCTGTTGCTGCTACGACAGGTTCGCCTGTTTGTGCGCTCTTCGTTTTCAGCTCCTTCTTTGTGGCCTTGTTGTTGGTTGCTTTACACCCTACGCGCTTTCTTCCTTTGCACACTTGCGCAGCCGGTTCGATTTCCTGTTATTCTTTTCTGGCTTTCTGCTGGCCTGCTCCCAAAGTGATAACAAAACTGCTGCGTTGTTGTTTTTTTTTTTTGTAAGATTATTCGTCGCGAATTGGCGACAAAATAGCGCAAGCTTCTATGCCAATAGCCGCGTGTAATAGCTCTTGGCCAACGCAACAGGGGCCGCCCCATCCGGTGAACATCATCCGGTGTTTGGTAACTGGTTCTTCTTCGGCTGCTGCTGCTGTTGCTATTGCAGGATTGCCAGCCAAGCGGTAATTAAGCTGAAAATCAAATTGTTATGGTCTATAAGAAGAGAGAGGGGGGAGGGAGGGGAGGGGGCAGCGATTACATTTTCCTGCCTGGAATTTCCGCTGCAAGGCGCGCGCGTTCGCGTTAATTACACCTGTTGAATGGAATAGCGCGTCAGGCGCGGTTTGCACTCGCGTATCTACCTTCATGCTGCACAGATTGGTTACATAGATTACACACACACACTCGCACACACACACGTGTGTCTGCTGAGTAATTGTTTTAGCTGTGTGCGTGCGCTGCAACTGAAACGGAATCATGCAGCGGAAGTAATTTGAGGTTAGATCTGTGATCTGTGATCTGCGTGATGCTGTTGCTGCTGCTGCTGCTGCTGCTGCAGTCGAGCGAGAGGTTAATAGACATCAGCACACAAGGGTTAATAGCTAATAGCTAACGCTCGTTTGGGTCAGCATCAAGTGTTAAAAGTCGAGCGTCTCTGTCATTCCCAGAAGTCATTAGTTAAACAACACACACACACACACACTTGAAAGACTTTCCCAAATGCAGTTTTGTCTCACTAAGTTAAAGTCGGACTTTTGGGCTCTGCTGCACCCATAAAGCCAATGTTGAAACAACGTCAAAGTGTACGACTTGCGCATACGTAAGCCACAAAAAAAAAGACTGAAAGAAAAAAACAGGCAACGCGCATTAGCTCCATGGCAACAACAACAGCAACAACAACAACGGCAACAACAAAAGGTTGACAGCCACAATTCAAATTGTATACAAATGTATTTTCAATTTCAAAATGCCGCTGCTTAGATCGTCACACTGCGATAAATAGTCGAGCATATTCACAGGGGTATTCAGCCATATTCACATACTTAATGCGTTTTGCGGCTTTAACGTTTAAGGCTAAAAAAAAAACTGTTTAGTCTTAGTGGTTTTCGCACTTGAACTTTTCTTTATCTATGCTTTAATCTGAGCGTGAAAAAATACATGCATTAAATTCAATTAAAATAGTATATATGTATGTATGTATTTGCTTGTTAAATATGTACAAATAGATTTAACAATTTTAAATATTTTCGGCCTTTTTTTATGGCAAACTTTTCTTAAACAACAATAGTAAAATTATTGATTATTATTTCCCATTCGCATAAGAAGAGAACTAAATAACAGATAAAATTAACACTTTATCAAAAACACATCTCATCCAATTTAAATAAAAACTCAAACTAGTTTTACATATTTCCTTCGTTTTCATCATGCGACTTTCCCACAACGAACACAAAATCAAAAGCTAAGCTAAAATAATTAAAGTCATTATTTTAATAAAATCTGTAGGATTTTTCTCTCTCTCTCTATAGATCGGTGGTGATTTAGGCAAATTTCAAATCAAATGCCCAAATAAATTGTAGCTGAAATTATCAGAAATCGAAAAGAAATAGCAACAATTGTCACAAAATTATTTTACATGTCGACATGAACCAAATAACAAAAAGCAAAACCAAATTTCAGGGAGTGTCCGACGCGACTGCTCCAATGAAAATTCTATACACACACACACACACACACCTATGCACACACACAGTCGCGATCAGACGCTTGAATGCCATCCAATATTTTACTCAATAAAAATACAATTGAGAAATTGCCATGGTGATCACGTAGCAATAACAACAACAGCAACAACAACAACAACAACAACTGGGCGCCCAATTGGCATTGGACTGCAGTCGACATTTCTTGGAAGGCTCTGTGGCAAGAGACGCAACGCATTTACAGAACTTCTTGCTGCAGCACATTTCCAATGGGGTCGCAAGTTGCAGTTGCAGTTGTTGCTGTTGTTGCAGTTGTTGCTGTTGTTGCTGTTGTTGGTCGCACGTTGTTGCCGCTGTCATTGAGCTTGTTACAATCTCTGCTTTACATGTAAACTAAGTGCAAGCACAGCAGCAACTAGTTACAGCTAGCCAGGGTTGCACTAACTGGTTCAGTTCACTCAGCTAGTTCAGTAGTTCATTTATAAACTAATGGAATTTCTTTGTCGTAGTTGTTTATTTGCGTCAGTCGTTTATTTTAGGGTTTAATTACAATTTGTGCAGTTCTTCAAGTCGTTAATTTCCACCAATTTTATCACTTTGTGTTGTAGTTAATTTAAGTCCTTTGAAAAAACTGTTCTTGATTTGATTCTTATTATATGTATATGCTACAGTTGTTCATTAAAATAATTTTGAGCATGTAATCAGTAGTTCTTTTTAATTACCTATTTAATTACTTTTTAAATTAAAATGTAATGGTGATAAATTACTGAACAGTCTTGTGACTCAAATGAGCGATAAAAGTAATGCAAGGATGTAGATAAACTAATGAAGAATATTGTTACTTTCAAACCCTTAAACAATGTTAGGCTATAAATAAACGTTGTTAGAACTGATGAATTACTAAAGAAACTATGGCTTTATATATGCATTGTGGAATTGTAAACAACATTATCTATTGCAATATATAAGGCATTAAATCTTCTATAAAATACCATCAAATCATATTTCTCATCAGCTACTGAATAATTTGAGAACATAGAGTAAACACTGATAACGTTTTTTGTGACTCAAATGAACAACGAAACGTGAGTTAAATGATTTAACAAAGCGATAAGCTCGTCTACCCCCGCAGCCCTCGGTCGGCAGCTGCTCCCTAGAGTCACCTTAGGCGACCTTTGTGTTTGACTTGTGCTGATTGCAGCAGTAAAAATCACCTCAAAAGTAGATGACAACAACGAAAACATTGTACAACGTGTACACATGTAGGCACATATAATCATAACCCAAAAAAAAAATAACCAAAATTTAAAGCTGCTTTAGAAGCAGCCCCAAAAAAAAAAAACAATAAATAATATTGTTAGGCTCAGCACGTTTGGGGCAGAGCCCCAACTCCAAGTTGAAGCAACGAATATGAAAACTGATTTTTATGCTGGGATCAGCAAAGAACTTTAAAGTCGTCGAACCATTATGGAAGGCATTCATTTTCACATTATGTGCCAAAAAAAAAAAAAAATGAAAAGATTAACAACAAATGGAAATAAATGAGAAATAACGAAACCAATCCAAGATCGCGCTGATTGCCAAACTGTGAGAGCCTGTCGAGCTCATTGAATTTTGATGAACACCCGCCGAGCGGACCCACAAAAAAATTAAAAAAATAAAAAAAATATTGTAAAATGTAGTTTGAGAAAACCTTTGTGAGAGAGATCTCGAAGAACCGGTATGGGTACACATATTTTTTTTTTTTATATACTATCTGCCAGCCCAGCCTCAACTTTGGCGCTTTTTGTTTGCTCCGGAAGTAATTAATGCCCTTTTTTGTTGTCTGCTGTCGGTTGCCCGCTCAAACATAAAAATGAAAAAAAGAAAAACAGAATCTATGCATTAGAGTCGAGTGCTTTGGCCAAGTTGAGTTTTATATATTTTTTACTTTTTTTGGGTGCTTCAACTTTCTCCAAGAGCGGCAGCTTCGTTCCCATCTTGGCCATTCGATTGACCGAATTGCTGCGAGCGGGGCAAAAGCGCCGTTTGTCAACGCCGTCAACAGAAAATGATGTGCATTGGCCAATGCGGGCGGCCAGGTCCGCAAATATGGCCATATTGCAACTGGCAACATGCAGCAGGCAACCCAAAATGGTCAATGGCGACATAATTGATCAATTGGCAGCGCATCCTATCCCAGCCAAGCAAGCCATAGTTGGTCATATCGCCTGCCAGCCCGGCTCCATTATGGCCAGGACAGGCGACTGACGAGCTACCCTTCGACTGAGCTCCGACTGCTTTTTAATTAAGCCAAGCTGGCCGGGCTGGCAATTGCCATAAGCGGAGCCTTGCCATTCCATAACCATATCCGAGTCTTATATGTGTGCCATCAGCTGCAGGAGTCCTGTTAGACAGGTGACATGTTGTTGGCTAGCATCGGTTTCATATTTAAACAAACTCTAACAAGAGTTGTTTTTTTTCGTAGCGAGTTAAATGCAACGAGTAGTTAAAGGTAAAAGACACTAAAGTAAAAAATTAGAAGTTAAGTACTTGAATTAAGAAATAAATATATGTAATGAGTAGCGAGTGAAGAAGAAAAATTTATAGGCATTAAGTAGCGAGTAACGAGTAGAAAATAAATCAAATATAAAGTAAAGAATAGCGAGTAAAGATGGAAATCTGACGAGTAAGAAATAAATATATAGTAAAATAAATAATTAATAAAGAGATAAAATAAATAATATATATATAGCAGATGGTTAAAAGAATCAGCGAGTAACGAGTAGAAAATAAATCGAATATAAAAGAGCTGCTGCGAATATAATGTAAAGAATAGCGAGTAAAGATGGGAATGTAAGGTGTAAGAAATAAATATACAATAAAATAAATAGTATATAAAGAGAAGTAGCAGATGGTAAAAATAGTTTCAGCGAGTAACGAGTAGAATGTGACGAGTAAGGAATTGAAGGAATTGTGGAGAGTAAAATAAAACTAGTGAGAAACAGAACCATTAACGTGTGGAATGTAACGAGTGGAGTTTAATGAGTGGAATGCAACGAGTAAGAAAATAATGGGTAATAATTAGAGGAATGGCAATCAATTTAAAGCAGTTGACATATTATTAATAAAAAGTAGTAAATTAGGGGCATATATAAAGATTCAAGGGGTAACATGTGAAGATTAAATTATTGTAGTAAAATAGGAGATAAAAAGCGATTGAATACTTGAAGAAGGAATAGTTAAACATATATTCAAAAGAATATAAAGAAAGCAGCAGTTAGTGATGATATTTATGTGAAGTGTAGCTAAAGTAAAAATTGTTAAGAGCAACAAGAAGAAGTTGCATAAAGCGATTCAATTGTGAGGAGTAGCGATTAAAAGGCGTCGCATAGCGATTAATACACAACGAGTTGGCTGCACTAAGACAATGTTCGTCGTTTTAATTAAATCAAATTGCCGCTGACAGTTGCCACAAAAGACTCCTCTTTACAACTCTCAAACTGTGCCAAGTCAGCGATACGCCCGATGTAAGTTTTGATTAATTTCTAGCCTGGGTCAATGTGCGCCCCAACTCAGTTTCAGTCTCAGTCTGAATCTATCAGCCTCTCAGCCTGTCTGTCAGTTAGCCATGCCCCGTGCCCCGTGCCCCGTGCCCCTTGTTTCTTGCCCCTTGCAGTGGTCACTGGGACGTAGCTGAATTGTGGATCGTGGCTCGCACTCTATACAGATAATAATCATAATAATACTCTTTTTTTTTGTCTTCCCCATTTTATTATTACTATTTTGTGTTGTTGTTTGTTTTCATTAATTGCCAACGTTTCATATTTTATTTTTTGTTGTGCTCTTTTTGTGTGTTTGTTGTGTTTTTTAATTTGTTTTTCAATTATTTTTGTGGCTGGTTTTTTCATCGGAATCGGGCACGCTTGTTGTCGCCATGTTTTTTGAGCTGAATTACGAGTGCGCTGCTTTCAGACCGTCCGTCCATCCGTCCGTCAGTTTGTCCGGGTCTCAGTTGCTGTCTCCGGGCCGGAGCTGAACACGAGCTGTTTTTTGCCGTAGCCAACTTTTGAAAGTGCCTCTTCAGCATATTTTTTCGTTATTTTCATACAGCGATAACATTTGACACTTGCCTGTATTTTGTTTTTAAATGCCCATTATGCAGGCAAAGCGTCGCTTTGATAACAGCAGCCGCTCAATGCATGCTTATCAGTCAATGCAATGCGGACTTTGTCTTAGGTTGCCACAATTTGATTATGGATCAACGTGTGCAATGCTTTCCATAGAGAAGCGCGTCCGTTTGTCTATCTGTTCACTGACTAGAATTGAACTCTAATTAACACTTGATTGACGTCGTTCGTGATTGTTGTGATTACCCAGAACTCTTCAAACCCACCTCGAGATCCGTCTGTCATATAAAAAAAATGCCATCAGATATGAATTGCGAATTGCGATTGCAACAAATTTCTGCACAGTCGCAAAATATGGAATGTATCTTGTCTCTTTGTATATAGAGCAGAACACAAACACATATATATATATATGTATATACAGCAGCATTGATGGAAACAATATGCCGAAGCTGCAACAATCAAACACACACACACACACACACATACATCGACATGTATTTAATGGCACCCATCAAATCAAATATCATCCAACACATCCGCCCACAAAGCATAATAATTCTATATATTTTCTATATATATAAACAAACTGAAGATGCAGACAATTTGTTTATGGCCCATCAAAACAGTTAAGCCATGATTTACAGCAATCGTTTTAAGTTGTTTGCAACTGGGATTTGTTTTTGGGTTCGAATCTAAATACTCCTTACAGCCTGGACTTAAACCAAAAAGAAAGGAAATTTAAATAGTGTGGCAAATTTTATTCTTATCTAAATGTTTTATTTGGTTTTTATAACAAATGTTTCTTGGAATCCATTGCCCTATAAAAGATTGTTATAAACAACGGTATGTAGTATATATGTATGTATATATGTGTATGTATGTGTCAGGGTTTGTCGCTTAGTCAGCGGCAAAAAATTCGGCGCTTAGTTTTCGCACAGACCTGAAAGTTAATGTGTCGCATTGACCTTTGGCTAAGTGGCACAGAGAAATAAGTGTGGCACAAAAAGCTGCCACAAGTGCAGCATCGTGAAATGCTAACCCACAATTAGCCACAATTCCGACACATGTTGCAAGTTGTCAGTTGCAGCTACTCAGCTGTTGCTGCTGTTGCTGCTACATGTGTCACAATTGCAGCTTGCAACAAATACGAAAAAAAAAACAAATAAAAACGACGAGTGAATGGGGCGCCACACACTGAAAGAGAGAGGGCGAGAGGAAGAGCAAAAAGCGACACTTTGCTGCATGTGGCAGCAACGCAGACGCTGGCATCATTTTTTTTTTTATTTTGAAGCGGCTGTCTTGGTTTGATGTTGTTGTTGTTGTTGTTGTTGTTGCTTCAGTGTCGTGAGAATTTTTCGCGTTTGGTCGCGCAGCGTGTGAATTGAAAAGTCGCCGCCAGCGCCCAATACAAACTGCCACGCCCCGTTTGTTGGGCGGTGGCCGCGCATTAAACGAAGCGAAAGTGTTGCAAGTGGCGCATTAACTGCAAAATAACTGTTAAATTGAGCGGCGTTTTGTAATGCCAACCAACAAATACAAATACACACATATCACATTTTTATTCACATACACTGAGCCAAAAAAAAAAAACATAATGTGTTTAATTTAAATCTAAGTGAATTTTTAATTGCAAAGCTTATTTTATATATAGAAAAAATCATATTTAATCCAAGAAATAAATTACTTAATATATCTGTAAATAATATTTTTATTCATATTTCTTAATAAATTCAACAACTTTGTTTTATCTTCAATTGCAAATCAGTTATTTCATAATATTTATTTAATCTGCAACGTAAGCCCCCCCTTTTATCGCTGAGTGTATTTCTTCATCTGCCTTAAAGCTCGAGTCTGACTCAAAGGCCATTTAACCAATCACAATTAACATTTGTTTCTCCTTCTCTTTCGCTCTTTTGCAGGTGAGTCCGCGTCGAGGCTTCTCGTGCAGCTGGCGTCAAATTCTAAATTCGATAATTAAAGGTAAACTAAGCATTACGTCTGTGCGGCAATTAGGCAGCTGTGCCCCACTTTGTGGCACGCTGTTTAGTTTAGTTTAATTACATGCAGCCCCCCAAAAAATCATAATTGATAACAAAACACAACACGCGCCAATTTAATGAGCTGCTTTTTTATTTGTTTGTTTGCTTTTTTTTATTTATATAAAAGTAAATCACAATGGCAAATTTATTAAAAGAAATATATACAAAAAAAAAAATAAAAAAAAAATAGGCTGCATTCAACTTTCAACTGCAGCTGAGTCGCAAAGCGTAACGCGAATTGTTGTTGTTGTTGTCGTGGCAACAGTGGGCAAAAGTTCTGCTTGAAGTGTTTTATGGCCAGCCCAAAAAGCCAGAACTTCCAAATGCAACAACTCGCTGCACGCCGCTTGCAACCAATTGTTGCACGCACGGACCGCCCGCCCCCTGTTGCTGCCGCCCTGTTTGCCGCTGGCGACAACGACTGAAACGCATGCGTTTCAGTTTCTCTCCCTCTCCCTCTCTCGCACACTCTTTATTTTTCACCGCCTCCCGCGCGAACAAAACAAAACAAAAAGCAAACAAAACAAAAGCACAGGCCGAAAATGAAGTTGGAAAACTTCACGGCCCGCTGATCGCGCATCGGGTGTTCCTACATATGCCGCAAGCGATACAATCGAGTGCGCAACACATACACGCACACACAGACAGTAAACACACACACGCACACACACACACACTTCTAGTTTGGCATATGACCTGTGCAGCAAACAAACCTAAGGGTTAATGCTAATACTAATGCTAAAACATTTGCCATTCTTTCAAATGCTGCCACACACACCTACACACACGCACACACACTCACACTCATAGGCCACACAACACTTTAAACTTGTTTTCAACTGCTTATCAACCATTATTTTGCTTTGGACAATAGAAATTCCACATGGCAGACAATGGGCGTGTTTTGTGCTTTGTGACCGTTATAATGAGTACAACTCAATTCGAGCCCAGTTATTTATTACTCGAGCTGGCCATTAACTTTTTAATGGTCAGCAGAAAAGTGTGACTTAAAAGAGTTAACTTTTTCAAGTCCTCTTTTTTCATTAACATAATTACCCTTTTTTCTGCTGAGGTGTGTGTCTTTACTATTACCAACTCAGGATAAATCAATTTCAATTGCTTATTTGGCAAGATAATCAAATATTTCCCCAGCCCAAAATGTGGCTTTAAAAGTTCCCTTATTTATTTCCTTATATTTCACACATAGTTAGCTTGTTCCCAGTGTATGTTGATTTCCCAGTAAGGTTGACGTCTTTGCTATGTACCCACTTTATGCACTACTCGAAATTAGGTACATTTGTATGTGTCTTCACTACTGAACATGCTAAAGTAATTGTCTTTGCTATTTCCCTATTTCCACACTTAGTGATGTACTCTTTGTTCCTAGTGCAGCTCTATATTTGCCTAATTATTTATTATTCGAAAGGAAAACGAATTTAACTACACCTCAAACTGTTGACTTGTAGATTCCCACTTCAAGCTGTTGTTTTTTTCGCCTTTTTACCTTGTTGCCCATAGAATTGTTCGGCAAATTTCGTACTAAGGTGTTTGTCTTTGCTATTACATTTACAAAAGAACCCCTGTCTTAAGTTTTTGTGCCCATATATTTCCTATTTCCCTTTAAGGTAAATGTCTTTATTAATGCGCCACTCGGGTGCGTGTCTCCCATACATTTGACGTAATGTGTGTCTTTGCTATTTAACCGATTAAGCAGTGAAACTCAACTGCCAGTCGTGTCACCAACCAGATCGTACTTAACGAAAGTTGTGGATCGCACTGACCACATATAATTTAGACACACACCCGAGATAAGCGTTGACTGATTTCTCTTGCTCTCTCCCTCACACTCTCTCTCTCTTTGGATGCTGAGTGATTTCCACCAAATAACCACACACATACAATTGCAATCGCAATCACATTCCATAATCTCAGTTTGTTGTTTATTCCAACAGCTCTTACTGCATTTGTTGTTGGTTTGCTCTTTAGTTTGATCTGTTGAAAGTTCTCTTAAGGCAATTACTTTTTTGTATGCTGCTCTGTGTGTATGTATGTATGTATAAAAGTAAGTTGGCAATTGGTTAAAATATAAAATTATCGGGACGTATTTATCTTTTGTCCCTTTTTTTTGTTGCCTCTTTGCGTCACTTTGGATGCTGAGCAAATCGTTTTTCTTAGGAAATTTACACCAATACCAGCCAAAGGCTCAGATGTGTGTTTGTATTCTGTCTCTCTCTCTCACTGTCTCTGGCGCTCTCTCTATTTGGCTGCGAGCTTTAGTAACGGCCATCGCTTGTTGTTTGTTGTTGGTTTTGCTGTTTTGAGCGCCAAACCGGTTTCAATTCGAATCTTGACTCCAAAGAAAAACAACAAAAAACAAATGAAATCCGTAAAACAAAAACAACAGCAGAGACCCCAAATTAATACAGCTATTGGCATTTTTATAATTTTCATTTAAAAACAAATGGAATGAAAAAACAGAAGAAAAAAAATGTGAATAGCATTGGAGAGAATGCTTAAATTAATTATAATGCTATTATGGCTCTGTTTGTTAGAAAACTAATAAGCATATGCACACGTTCTGAGGCATCAATTGAATTGGCTAGAATATTTAAATATATATAAATTATATATGCATACATATGTATCTACACTCAGCGAAAATAACAAACCTACAGTGTTGTAAATTAAGCGCAAATTATTGACAAAGTTTTGTTAAGCTTGTAAATTCTTTTATAGGAATTAAGAATATTTTTTTGGAATTTGTTTTGTTTGTTTTCTTAATACTAAAGTGAATTTGTTCAAATACTAATTCACAAGTTGTGCTTTTTTTAAACATACAACTATAAATGATTGTTTTTTATATGCATGCATATTTTTTTATTAATTATACATATAATAATAATTAGGCTTGCAATCAAAAATAATTTATACTTTATATTAACGTGCGGACTTGCATTTTTCGCTCAGTGTATGTGCGATTAGGCTAGGCAGGCAGTTGGTATCTATGACCTTAGCTGGCAATATATTGACCTTGCCACAACTGCAGCCAAGAAACAGCAACAGCGGTTGAGGTTGGGGCTGAGGCTGAGGCTGAAGCTGCGGCTTAGCTTGTCAATTGGGTGGCTGCACGATGAAGAATCCTTATATATTGGAATGCGGCTGCGGTTCGACTGCTGCTGCTGCTGCTGTTGTTGTTGCTGTTGTTGCCTGTTGTGTCAACATTCATCCACAGCAACAACTAAAACAACAACAACAACGAGCAACAGCATCTCACGTTCGTTTGAATCTTGGTGTCTGTCGCCGCACGTACGCGGCTTTAACAACCAACTTACATAGCCGCCGATTAGCAAAGGCAACGTACGATCAGACTGGAGACTCCAAGTCCCGAGACCTTCCACACAACCCAGACGCAAGTCCAAAATGAGCTATCTCACTGCGCAAATCTTTCACTTCACTTGGCCAACGTCGTCGTCGTCGTCGTCGAGTTGGCTTTTAAGGGCCTTTAGCTGCAGTCGCAGTCGCAGCGAGAGCCACAGCCTCTGCGGCAGTGCTGCCAATTTGGCTTGCTTCCCGCCAATTCTAGCTTTGTTTTTTGTTTTGCTGATAAACAAAAATTAGGAAGACTGGGAAGAATTCTATTGTAAATACTTAGAAGCTATTAATTAGTTTACCAATATTCATATTAAAAATCAACATTTTGTACAATTTTTGGAGAGGAATATTAAATTTGTTCTTATTTTAAATTATATAAAGAACTTTTTATTAAAATTTGCATGCTTTCTTTGATTTCTTTCAATTTGAAGGCCTCCCCTTTTGTCATATTTTAAATAAGTTTTTTGTACCAACTTTTACCAACCTGACTAGCTGTTTTTAGCCTTTTGTTTGCTGTTTAGTTCTTTTGCCCTCTCTCCTGTTTTATGCCTCCCTCTCTCTTTCGTGCGCCCTGCACTTATCGCAAATGCATTGTGGCAGGCTTGCGGCTGGGCGACTCGGCGAATCCGTCTGTGTTGGCTTCATGCTTCATGGGCTAATGGCGGGCTCCACAGGTTGCTGTCGAGTGTTGTTGCAACATGTTGTCGCTGGGCGCCCTGGACATGCTACCCTCTCTGGCGGCGGACACGTGTGCGTTGCTAAAACGTCCGCTTCGGCTTCGGCTTCAGCTTTGCCCTGTTTTATCTTTTCTTCTTCTTTTTCATTTTTGCCTTTTTCAATCTTTCATTTTATTTGCTGTTGTTGTTGCTGTTGTTTTTTGTGCTTTATGCTTGGATTAAATTTAGCAAATCGAAGCGGGCAAACAACCAATGCGCTAATTGAACTTTGCTGCTGCTTCTTCTTGCCTCTCGTTTATTTTTTGTTGACAAAATGGCTGCCGATAGTGAGTAGAAGAAGAGCAGCAAGTTTGTTGCCTCGCCATATTTTATATTAAGTCGCATCGCAAATATTTATGCACAACCAAATGTGCCAAAAATTAAAAAAAGAAGAAAAAAATCAACAAATTTTGTGTGTATTTTTAAACCGAAAATGAGTATCTGATATTTTGTTGCGTGCGCTTCGCCGCCTCCACGCCCCACGTTTCGCCCTCCCTCTTCCTCTCGCTCGTAACATTTAAAACACACTGTCCAGTGCGCAACAATAAAAACCATCGCCATCGCCATCGCCTTCGGCTTTGGCTTCGCCGCACAAGTAAAAAGCTCCCCAGAGACTCGCCGCGCCTCGCCGCGCCTATCTTCGGCTGCTGCTGCGCACTCGCATCGGCTTGGCTCGGGTCGGCTCGGCTCGGTTCAGGTCGTAGCGGCCGCTCATATTTCACACTTCACGACAAAGCGATTAAAGTCGCGCAAACAATCTGTTATTGGAGTTGTTGCAATTATGTTTACAAAGACATTAAAAAAAAAAAGCCCAAGAAAAAAGCACACACACTCAAAGCTTAAACTCGAATCGAATACGACAAGGACAACAACAATAACAGCAGCAACAACAGCAACAGCGGCACAGACGCAGACGTCTTTGAATCGTGAACTGAAACGTGAGTCGTGCGACGATATACATAAGCAACAATAACAACAACAACAACAACAAAAGTAACAAGCTGGAATGCTAATATTTTAGTTATTAGGGATACGCCTCAGAATGCCCTGTAACTAAATAACAAATTAGTCCTTAAACTAAATCAGCATTAAATGATCTGTTTAAACTTAGATCTAGATCGAACACACTGCAATGGAAGCCAAAAATAAATTAAATGATAAGCTTAAGTAAACACGGAAGTATGAAAATAGCTTTCGGTTTCTTATCTGGGAAAATACTTCGAACCACTTTGTCCTGCTCTCAATCATTATCAGTGTGCTGCAATATTAATTTATTTATAATTTTTGTTTAGAGGAAAAGTAATACTAAAGAAATATTTGAATCGTATGGAAAAATGTAACTTTGATCTTAAATATTTTAGTTACTTACAACAGTCCTTTAATTTGTATGTAGCCCTTAAGCAGCTGATTTTGTACAGGGTATGCCGCAGCGTGCTGATGGCGACAACCAATAAAATGTACAAAATAAAAGGAAAATACTTATGCGAACTGGCAGTTAAATGTGAATTTGAGTGGAAGCCGCAGACGCAGCTGAAGTTGAAGTCCAAGTCACAAGAAAACAAAAACCGAAAAACAAAAAAACAATATCAGAGGCCTCATCAGCGTCAACAAATGAAGCGTGATATTTGCATGTTTGGGGGTTAAAGGCAACGCCATGCCCATTAAAACTGGCCAAGTATTGGGCTTTAAGCGAGCGAATAGCGAGTATACAAAACTCAAATTTGCCGCATCACGATTGAAAGCCCTGGCAATTAGCTTTAATTCTAAGCGGATTTTGTTGCGACATTCACATACACACCAACACTCACACACACACACACACAGTTACAAAACTTGTGACAGCTGCTGAGGCTGATGCAGCAATTTGTTGATCGATCTATCCTAACTACTTACGAAAGTGGTAGAAGGGGTGGGGGAGGGGGGGGGGATGGGCAATTGTATATAATATTAAAACTGAGCAACGTGCCGAAGGGCCGACAATCCAATTAGTGTTTGGAGCTTAGTGTTTAGGGCCCAGAGCACGTGCTTAAATTAAATGTAGTTGGTAGCACATACTTGGCTGAAATTATACATACTTTTATATATTCTTATCTTTAAAGATCTTTAACATTTCCTGCTAAAAACCCTAACCCAAAATTCCAAATAAAGAATTTAAATACATTTGATAATATAATGAATCTTTCATATGAGAAATCATTTTATTTAAAATTTATTTAATAATAAATTTTTGTGATTTCAATTTGCTAGAGAAATATTATTTCCATTAGTGCAAAATTTATTTGTGTTAGTTCAAGGTTAAGTTTTACTTATAAGTGTTGGCTTTTGTTTAAATGGTGATTTACGGTAAGAGTGTGAAAAACGGTGCAACGGCGCCAGTCTGTGTTGGCCCCCGCTGTTGGCCCTATTCAGCTGTCAAATGTGCAAAACGCCTCACACTTTTCGTTACGGACACTTGACTAACGGCGCTCGTCGCTCGGCGCTCAACGGTGGTTGTTGCAGCTGGAAACAAGAGCCGCGAGAGTGCGCAGCTACCCGACTTAGGATCAGCTAAGCGAAACACTTGAGCTCAACTCGAGCTGGGATCTTTTGTTACCAATAATCCGACAGAGTTTTAGCCGCAGTCAGGCGCAAAGTCAGCTACGTCGATGATGATGATCACGATGAGGTGCAGCAGCAGCAGCAGCAACAGTCGCATCAGCATCAGCATCAGCAGGAGTCTGCGATTTGCCGTCTCAAGGGTCTGCCAAGGCTTTCTTTCGTTTGAAAGAGGGTGCAGACTTTCAGAGTTTTCACTTGTGCATTTTGTACGCTTCATGGAAAATGTTTGTAACCAATTTCTTACACCTTCGTTTACCTGTTTGTCCCTCTGTCTGTCTGTCTGTCTGGCCGTCTGTATGTCAGAGTGTCTGTTTGTCTGTCTTGTATTATGGCTTGGAGTGGGGATGCCGATCTGTGGAGTGGCTTGAAGTGTTTTTCTCTGGAGTTCTCTGTCAGTTGCATGTTCTTCGATTTTTGACAGATGATTCTGTTGCTTGCTTTTTTTGTTGTGTTTTTTGTTGCAGCCTGTGGCCCGTGATTGGGGTCTGATACGGCCGCATAGACAGCTATTAATATGTTTGATTACAGACATCAATTTCGAGCGAAAAGCAGATGAGATCTACACGCGACTCACAAGAGTCAAGAGGCGCTTCAGCTCGTGTGCCACAAAAACTTTGTTAAAACGATTTTCAAATTTAAAATGTATTTTCATGCTCAAAAGGAAAAACGAAGTAGAAAACAGAGTAGACATCATTTTGGTAAAACGCAGAAAACAATGAAGAAGACTTTCGAGAGTTTGTAAGACAAAGCAACGCCTCTTGAGGCCACGCAGCGTGGGATAAGGTATTCGAATGCTGCAGCTGGCCGTTGCGCTTTTCGTGCCACATCTTTTGTCTTTTGTCTATGCAACAAACTGCTGCACAATATTTATGGTTTATTGCCCGGCCGACATTGTGCGACTGAAGTATGCGCCTGATTTTACCTGTGCGCCGAATCCTGCTCAGCCTGCCACGGGCAACGTAAATACCCAGAGAAAACGGTGCCTGCAACAGGTGAGAATAGTTTACATGTGGCAGCCGCACAGAAATCTGCCAAAACAAAATGTTGACAGCGCTTCAAACAAAATCTTTTTTTGGCCAAAAGACAAAAGCCAAAGCGCCGTAGATTCGTTGCCCACGCAGATCAGCCTCACTCAAATAGTACGCACACACATAGGCGGCGAACTTGAGTGCTTATAAGGCAGCATTTGCACAGGCGAACAACTCACACACACATCCATACAAAGAGAGGCGAAAGAGAGCGCGGCAGAGCGCAGAGAGCGAGTTTTTGTACTCGCTTACCTGAGCGTCAGTTAGCGCATAGCTGCCGCAGCAACTGTTAAATTGTTTCGCCGCGAATTCGCCGCTTACGAGCTACGAAGAAAAGAAGAAGAAGAAGCATATGAGGAACAACAAAAACAGCTACGATTTTCGGTACATACACAATATCAAAACTTACCTGTCTGTTTTGCTCGTGTTCGCAACGAATTCGTGAAGCCGCTGCAACACACACACACACACCCAGATACACTCACACACACACTTAAACACACGACAGCTGTCAGTGGAAGTCAAGAGGGGATAAGGATTAAACAGCTATTGATAAGCAAAAGGATTGTCTTGTGGAAACTTCGATTTCAATGTGAAAATGATAAGGTTATTCAATTACCGAAAAGGGCTACCGAAATTTATCTATTGTCAAAGGTATTGCGTATTATTGAAGGAATTGTAAGGATATTTGGAGATTGATGACTATAAAAAGAAAAGAGCAATAATAAAAATCGACAGGTTTTCATTTGATTCACTTAGTTAAAGTATTAAATAGATCTCAAGGTAAGATTTGTCTTTTGTCAGCTAACAAACTGTTTTTAAACCTTCATCGCACGTTTTTACTGTTTTTTATAGGTTTGAAGCGATCTTAACTTTAGACATAGTAACAACATAAAACCTATAAAGAATAATAGAGCATTAAAAAGTTTATTTGGGCAATGTCTTTAATCTTTATTTCACGTATGTTTAACTTGTTATTAATACTTATCTTCATACATATATAATTAATTATAATAGAAGCATGATCTTGCACTATTATAGTTATTATAGTTTAACGTATTAATAATTATAATAAACACTTGTATATGACTTATAATTATCATTGCCCCATATTAAATTAAGGTTAAATTAATTCTATTCAATTATTTCCATTGCTATTGTTTGTTTATATCTCGTCGACTGCAATCGGAAGTAATCAGAGTTACTTCATATCTGCATATTGCAATCTAAAGTTACAATAGTTATTTCTTATCGATCGTATGACATTATTGAGTATCTATAGTTGGCTTATAACGACCATATTGCAATATTTAGTATCTTTAGAGGGTCATTTTTAATTAAACTTATTAAAAGTATGTTCTATATGATTAAATAATTTATTGTTATTGTTCTATATGATTATAACCATTACTTTTAATACCGCCGCTTACATCACAATCTCAAAATAAATGTAGGGCATTCGATTGCAATTGTTGAGGGAACTTCGATTCTCATAGTTTCATATTACAACGCTGACTTTACACAAAAAAAAATAGAATGAAAGAAGTGCGTTCCGTAGCATTTTTGGTTTTACCTGTGCATTGCACTAGCTCTACATCAAAATATGCTCGTATGCCACCTCCTGCCAGTCCAACTGTCTGCTAGGCAGTGTGTGTGTGTATTAGTGTGTGTGTGAGTGTGTGCAGCTGCACAAGCAACAGGCAGTTGAAACATTTTCATCGCCTCACTTCGCTTTGGTTCGCCTTGTTTTGCTGCTCGTTGCTTTGCTTTAGTTTTGTATGTTTTTTTTTTGTGTTGGCCTGATCTTCGCCAAGAGATCTTCGCCGCTCACCTTTTACCAACGTCGCGTCGTTTACCTGTATTCTTTAAACGCCATTCGCCTTTACCTAAGTCACCGTGAGCGTAAGCGCAACTGCCTATCTGTGTGTATGTTTCTTTGCGCGCGTGTGTGTGTGTGTGTGTGTGTGAGTGTCGCTGTTCGCCGTGCGCTGTGCATTGAGCGTCGTCGAATTCGGCTTCAGTTTCGAGTTCAACGTGACGCTGCGCAGACGCGAATCGTGAGAGAGTCCAGGCACAAAACGAATGCAGATCGTATCGCGCTGTTCGCTATTCGCTTTTCGCCCCGTTCGCCCCGCTCTGCGCTGGACTTGCCGCTAATTTAGTGCTAATCGAATGTAATACTTAGGCATAAAATACCAAGAAATAAAAAGAGTCCCGTACGCAAAGCTGTTGTCTAGTTGTTTAGCGAGTGGCCGCTGCTAGAAGCGAGCGTGTTGATTATCTGGAAAAAATAAGAAGAAGAAGAAACAGCATCAGCAGTAGCAACAACACTGTGGAATATAGTATAATAATTTTGTGATTTCATTGCTAATTGGTGAGACAGGGACAACAACAACAACAATAAAAAAAAAATAAGTAGCGGCTCAAAGTGCAGCTGTGTGCTTGTTAGCCATAAGATGGCACAGTGTGTGTGCGAAATAAAAGGAACAACAGTAAAAGCTTTGGCAGCAGCAGCAGCAGCAGCAACAACAATTGCAGGCACTGCATTTAGCTTTTAAAAAGCTGCGACTGCGCCTGCGCCTGTGCGCGCCCTAACCTCAAAAAATAAACACACAAAAAGCAAAAAAAGCTGCGCGAGTCGAACTCGAAAAAGAGAACTGAAAAGCTGCCAGCAAACAAAAAGCAAAAACAACAACAAAAGCCTGCGTAATGTGAAACTGGTTCCTATACAAAAAGAAGAAAAAAAAACAAGCAGCAGCAGCCACAAATACAAACACACACATACAAAAAAAAAACACACACACACACACAAACACCACTTGCAGCGACAACAACAACAACAGCAATAACAAAACGCAGTGAAAGAGTTCGAAAATTGTTGCTGTATATTTTTTGGCACGCAAAAACGTAGCAAAATTTTTATTTTTCTGTTGCTTGCGCGCTGACAAAGCAAAAATCGACACGCGCAAACCAGCTAAAAGTGTTTAAAATTGAAACCAGCTAAAACCGTGCCAACAATCTTGGCCAATATCTGAAAAGTTCTCAAAGACACACTCATGACGTCACTGGCCGCCTTGGGCGCAAGATCTTAGTTCGAATTTGCAACAGCTTGCAAAACACACTAAAAAAATGCGCACTTTCAAATTGTTCCGGCGTCGCCGCAGCGGCCTCTGCCTGCCGCTGCTGCTGCTGCTGCTGGCGCACTGCGTCTGCGTGTGGCCCGCCTCGGCGGCCCGGGATCGCTACGCCCGCCAGAACAACAACAAGCAGCGCCACCAGGACGCCTATCGCAACAATGCGAACCGTGCACGCAATCGCGCTGCCGGCGGACACGAACGGGCGGCAGCCGCTGCCGCTGCCGCGGCGGCGGGCAGTGCTGCCCTCATCGCGGGCACCGGCGGCGTCGTTCTCGGCGACAGCAACAAGGACACCTTTCCCAAGGGCAAAAGTAAGTGTCAAACAATAATCACCAGTAACACAAAGGATGTGAGAATATATTCGCAGACAGTGTAAAATATATGTTTGCTAAATATCTGATTAAAGCCACAGACCTTTAAGGGAAACTATAATTCAAATACATATATTAAAAGAAATACCTGCAAAAGAAAAAACTACTCAAGAAATTGATTGGATTCCTTATACTAAATTAGATTAAAATAACAACAAACAGAAAATAGTACGCAAATGTTATAAAAAATATACTTAATTATACTTTTGCTTATCTACAAAAAAATCTGTTTAAAGATTTAAAACTTTCAAATAAACATTAAGGCTTCAATTATTCTCAATTTCTTTAATTGATATAATATAACCCGTTTACAAATTTATCTTATTTATACCTATACATATATCCAACTTTATTTATTTAACACACTATTTAAATGATCTAAACGTTTTTCATGTGCTAATCTGTATATGGCTTTGACTGAAAATGTTAACTAATTTAATAACTTTACAACTTTCAAACATGTTTATTGTTAGTTTAATTAATTTTGTTGTTCTGTCAACTAACTACGTAGTCCATTAAACTATATTTCTACTATTAGCCAAAGCATTAAAGCAATCCTGCTTAAATCTGGCTTAGACACGGAACCCAATTCCAAGTTTCAAGCCATGACTCGATTCACTTAGACCGAATACAACTTTGCCAAGGTCGTCTATGGATATTTAATAGTTTATATAATTAAATGCGTTCTTATTTTTCCGCAGAAACGGCAAAGCTTCAAGCTGAACCTGTTTCACGCGGCTATAGATCGAGCATTATTTTCCAGCTTTGTCAAACTCGCACACACATCCATCAGTCATGTGCGCACACACACACACACACACACACACACACACTCACACACAGGTGTGCATCCATCATGATGTTGTGTGATGTTTATGTAGATTTGCCTGCCCATATATCATAATCATATCAAGACATTTGGCCCGAATAAATGCACTTCTCCCCTCTATAAAAAAATACCCAAAAAAAAAAAAAAAATACTCGTATTTACTTGCAGCTAACTTCGCCTCGTATCTGTATCTGTATCTGTTGATGTTGCTGTTGCTTTTTCCCGTACGTATATTTGATATGCAGCCCCGCTTATCTTATCGTACGTGCTGCAGTGCAACAATGTTTGGTTTTTGGTTTTCGGTTTCGAGTTGTTTTTGGGCTGCTTATAGCTCAAACATTTACCTGTGCCCAGTGTTTTGGCCGGTGCTGGGGCCTCAACCTCTTGACTTGGTCGCTCGACCCAAAACACTCTGCCCCGCCCACCGCCCCACCCTTCTGTTTAACACACGCGACTGCAGCGCGTTTATCTTAACTTATTATTATTGTTTTATTATCAATCCGTTCTACAAACAACACAGAAACCAAGTAAGAATTTCTACTGTTTGTGCGCATTTCGTAACCAGCCTGAAAATTCAATTTTTTTTTAACTGTTTGCGTTGTTGTTGCGCATACAACTTGTTGCCGTTGCCGTTGCCGTTGTTGTTGTTGCACTTTCAAGCAAATTTTCCATTTCTCTTTGTCAGCAACAACAACCAAACGGTCGACACAATTTCCAGCTAAAATGGCGACTTAATTTGTTGACATCGCAAGTATCGCGAGTATCGCATTTGCTTTTTGCCCAGCTCGAAAAAATTTAATGAGAACCCATAACAGGCAAAACAATCGAGGGCAGTTCAATATGTACTCGAGATACGAAAGAAAATTAAAACTTTAAATATATTTTAATGCTCGTTAAGGCCACATAAAATATATGTAGATATAGATATATTTGCATTTTTATTATATTTTACTTAAATGATTAACGTCAAGAGGTTTAAAGCTCTTTTTAGTATGTCTTAAACAATATGTTTGTGAATTTAATTTTTTTTATCATTAAATATTTTAATGCAATTTTAAGTTTTATCTCATTATGAGTCTTATTTTTTTTTTAATTTAAATATTTTTAAATATATATGATACAGAAAAAGTTAGAAAAGTTTCTGCCGTCTAAATATTTTCAGTTTAACATGCCTTGATTAAATATGCTTAAATATATACTTATACTATTTTTACCAAGGCTGAATTTGCTTTAAGATATTTTTAAAAGCCCCTTCTTCTCTTCTTTACTTCTTGAGCTTCCCATTTATTAAAGCTGCCCAAAAACTATTGCGCGTTTTTTTTTTCATATTTATTTTGCCTGTATCTTTAGGCAAAACATTTGTTTGCACAATACTTTGGAGCAAATATTTGCATTTGGCGGGCAAATAAGTTAACAATTTGCTGCTGCTACCCCTTTTAGAGCCGCATCGTTGTCGATATTCAGTGATCTTGTAGCTGCAAATTAATAAACGTAGCCCCCATCCGCAATTGAACAAACATTGACATAGCCAGCAGCTTGGGCGGCTATCGTTGATTTCAGCGAGTGCCGCAGCTAAACAATATTATTATTAAGCTTGTATTCTCTTTGCCGGATATGGCTAGATAAGGAATCGGGCATAAATATAATGCTGATAAGCCGCATTCAATACGCAAAGCCACCAATTGCCAATTGTTCGCTTGTTCCCTTTGGGGTTTCTCCTTAGCTTGAATGTGACTATATATATGTATATATGTATATGTGTATGTGTATGTGTATATAATTATAGTTTGCAGTCAGTCAAAGCCGTTTGGGCTTTTTTATGACATGTCGGCGTTGTTGTAAACAAGCACAGCTGCAACAAATATGCAAATAAAGCTGCACGTGCAAAACAAACTATATCGAAACGACCCGGACTCTAACGGTAAAAGTAGCGATGAGGGCGAGGACAGTTGACATTATTGTTGAAAAGAAAAGCGAAAATGTTATCGCAATAAAAACTATTTACTATGATTTGATAACTTTCCATATAAAAAAGAACATAAGCTGGGGAACTTTTAAAAAAATCCCCTTTTAAGACTCGCATTAACATTTCTCAGCTGCTGTTAAGTGATTTTAACATGACTCTGCTGAAAGCTATGTTAAATTGAAAGCAATACGTAAAAATAATTGCCCTATAATTGTTTGTGTAACAAACATAATTATATATTAGATATATTTGTATGTAAAATACAAACTAATGTGCAACAAAGTTGCCCAGTTTATTTTCTTGGAATGTTTTTTTCCATTTCGTGAATACAATTACTTTACTTTAACTTCTGGTTATCCATAACCAATTTAAACTACGATAGAGAAGCTCATTTTGCTTATCTAAGTAAATTAACAAACAACGAACTTTGGCATATTTTTTTTTTGTTTTAATTTTCATGAGGTACTAAAAAGTCAAATATATTGGCCATGCATGTTTGCTTTGTTTTCTGTTTTTCTTTTCCTTGTTTTATTGTTTGCTTTTGTGGCTGCACTTTAATGCCTTTTTGGCCAATGGCTAAACAAAGCTTAGGCCAAGATTTGAGTGACCAAGCGGCGATTCTAGCCTGAGCTGAAAGGTCTACCAAAGCTGTAACTCTAGTTGTGCGAGAGAGTGTGTGTGTGTGTGTGTTTGTGTGTGTGTTGTTGCTTGAAAAACCACATTCCATAGTGTGCCTGGGCACACTGTGGAGCCAGAGCAACAACAAAAACAACAACAACAACAGCATCCACTGAGAGCTAGCCCCATAAAATGGTGTAAGCTCCGGCTAATTACAGCGTCAGGCACGCGCTCACCGTAACTCTGTGTGTGTGTGTGTGTGTTGAGGTGTGCGTGTTTGCAACTGCAGCTGTATGCGGCTTACTTTGCATAGCATTTCTATAATTCCTGATTAAGCCATCATATAAGAGAGAAGAAGAAGAAGAAGCAGAAAAAAAAAATTAAGTAAACTGCAAATCGCCAGTTGGAAGTTTTTTTTTTATTTTTATTATTTGAGCTGTTGAACTTTAATGCCAGTTTTGTTGTTGTTTAGCTAGTGTAGAGTGCGCAGTACGTAGTCTCAATAAAAATACTGGTTTTCTAAACCCACACACACACTAACACACACACTCACACAGGCAGTTGCAAGCGATTGCAACTCAGCTCAGCGCTGGCTGCTGCGACTGCGCAGTTCTCTCTCTCTCTCTCTCTCTCTCTCTCTCTCTCTCTATTTGCGCTCTTCTCTATGCTTAAGCACACTAACACACACACACACACACACACACACACGCAACATTATTTACACATTTTACGACACTTTTTCTTAACAACTTTTTGGAGCCTGCACTTAAGCGTTTATACTCTGGTCGGGCATATTAAATTTTAGTCACGTAGTGTGTAATACAGTAAAGTATGACATATAGACATATAGTAGGCATATGTGAACTCATAAATAATACACTTTTATTTGTCTTAATCAGCGTTAAATGAAGGTTGTCTGTCCTTTAAGCTATTTCCTTAAAGTTATACCCATTAAATAATTGTAGAAAAATCAAGCAAAGTTTTTATATTGATTTAATTTTCTTCAACTGTTTTCCCTTTCTATAGCTTTTATTAATAGTTGAATAGAGTATTGCGCTTTACAGATAATTATTTTTGCTTGTTATTCATTTGTCGCTGCACTTTTTGGTCCACCCTAAAAGCCAGGCCAGGCCAAAGAGTCTGTGTGTGTGTGTGTGTGTGTTTGTGTGTGTGTATGTCGTCTCGTGTGGGCGTTTTCGATTTCGAAACTTGCAGCAGCTTCCGCAGCTTCAATGCGGCCCACGTATTGTGGTTGTTGTTATTGTTGTTGCTGTTGTTGTTGTTGTTGTTTGTTCGCTCGCTTGATTCTATGCCTAAAAATAGCTTAAAATGTTGAGTTACTGAAAATGCTTTAAGCCAAGCATTGAGCTGGCACCAAAAATAGCGCCAGGGCGCTGCTCATTAAACCAGCTAAGAAAGGAGTGGCTAAAAAGGGAGCGAGGAAAGAAGAAGGAGGAATTTGTTGTTGTTTGGACTTTGCACAAGGCGCAATCGGCAGGCTTATCTAATGGCAGCATTGTTTAGCTGCTGCTGATGCTTCATCTGCTTCTTCTTCTGTTTCTCGTTGCTGTTGTCGTGAGGCACGACCTGCGCCCAATTGTTGTACTCGAAACTAAATGAACGCGCTTCGAACACGAAATGGGCAACAAACAACAAACAACAACAACAACAACGATAGCCAGGGCCAGCTTTTTATTTTGTGGCTTTGAGGTCTTTTTAGCTTTTTAGTTGTTGCTGGTTTTTCTTTTCGTTCGGGGCCTTGGCGGTGCTTTGTTGTTGCATGAACTGCCGCTGGCCGCGTTGCCGCCTTGCAAATTTGTTGAAGATGCGCTTGCAGCGTTTTCCAGCGAAAGATTTGCTCGGCTCGGCTCGTTGCGCTTATTTGCCTTTTGTCTTCGTGATGCCACGACATAGAATATACACAAACACACACATACACACACATACAACAACGGGGCAACAACAACTTATTAAAGAAAGTTGCCGCGTTGCAGAATTGTTTGCAAAATCCGCGCACGTAACCAAGCGCCAGACCAGACTTGTGGCCAGTCTCTAAAGAGGGGAAGGGGGAGGGGAACGTAAGGGGAAGGGGTAGGGGGGCTGGCTGTAATGAGCTGCGTGTATTTAATGGCCACTCGCAAATGAATTTATTAAGCGGGCTTTACACAATTTCATTGTAAATTGAACGCGTGCCGCGACTGAATTGTCGCAAAACAGTTATGAATTATTTATGTGGCAAGCGTTGCGTTGCAACAACTGCAAAACAACAACAACAACAATAGCAGCAACTAATCTATGACACCTAATCACAGCACAGTTAAGCATTGTGGCTGCATCTGCATGCATAAACGTTCACATATATATATAGCTTATATATATATATATATCCGATATATGACGAACTTTCACCGCTTGTTTTTGTTTTTGTTTTTGTTTTTTTTTTTGTTAAGAGATCAATGTACTTGTCTCGCTTGAAATTGTGGCAATAGCTAGCGGCAATAACGGCCGACGCCTTATAATTTTGTCGATCAGAATCTGTTAAGAGGAGAAGCAGGGGAAGGGGGTGGGGGAGGGGGAGGGGAGTGTAGAGGGGTCATGCTGAGCAAACATAGATTCTATGTAGGTAAAAAACAAAGCATGCTTAATGCCCTTTTAAATCTTTTGTTATTTTACAACAAATCTAAGGCTTTTGTTGTTGTTGTTGTTGTTGTCGCAGCCGCAGGCAAAGGTACAAAAGCGAAGAGCGCTGGACAGCAAACTCGGCAATCCAGATGGTTCGGCGGCCACAGAGTTAAAAATCTTTTCCACGAAATGAAAATACACACAAACACACAGACACACAGACAGGCAGACAGACAGACAGACAGCTAGAGGGAAAAAAAGAACAAGAAGCAGAGGCAGAGGTAAAGGTAGAAGAAGCAGCAGCAAAAGATCTTGATGATGATGAAGAGGTACGTTTGTAGCGAGGGGCGAGCCACATAAACGTGAGCGACAACAACAACAACAACAACAGACAGAACCGGCTAAGCGAGTCTGAGCGAGAACTGAGAACTGAGACTCGCCTCGTGAGCGGAGTCTGCGCTGCGCATAGAAAAGAGACGACTCAGCGCTGTTGCAAGTTGCAAGTTCTAGTTGCAGCATTCAAATCGATTATGCAGCCGTTTGACTTGCCACACGAAAATGCGTCGTGCTTTCCCCCTCCCACTTCCCCTTCCCCCTCCCTCTCCCGCTTTGTGGCCTTTCCACCAACAGCAGCAGCCGCAGCAAAAAGATCGAAGCTGAGTCGAAGAAAAAAAAACATACACAATATTTAGAAAGTCAGCACAGCGAAGCTGTGGAATGCGGTTGGGTCTATTAATCAGCGCGTCAGCCACAGAGAAAGACCGAAGGGGGGGCCAAGCGGGGTTACCTGGGGCCAGGCAGAGGGCGAAGTTGAAGTTGATGTTGTTGTTGATGTTGTTGTTGATGTTGTTGTTGATGGCTGAACAAATACAATCGATAAACAAATACAAAAGCGCAATGATGCTAACCTCAGTGAAACTTATCCCCTTTAATATTTTGTAGCTAAATCTTGTAGTACATTCAAGTTCGTTGCCTAAGTCTTTTGTTTTAATGAGCACATTGCTTGAATTATGACTTTGATTTGTTGCCAGGCAAAAAGAATGCCAGATCAAGAGAGAAAGAGAGAGCAAGACCGTCGCTCATTAGCGTCGAGACACTTAGCCTAAGGATTACAAATTAGCCTTTTTGCCACAGCCAAAGCCACACACACACACACACACATACAAAGGCAGTTAATGCGGGCGTGTCCGGGCAGCCCAAAGAAAAATCGCATATGCAACATCTTAAGCATTTCACAAGAAACACACAACCCCCCCTCCCCCCCTCCCCTCTATCCCCATCGAACGCTGTTCGTGTCTTAAGTTTCAGGCAAGGAGCCACATGAAAAACGCTCTGCTGATAAATTGTGCGCGATAAAGCGGCTTGAAAAGGGTTTTGGCATGAGAAATGGCAGAAGCACAATTCCAAAACTGCCCAGCGGCTCTCGTTCGCTCTCTCTCTCTCTCTCTGCCCATCTCTATCCAACTCTTGTTTTCGTGCCAGCATCATCTCATCAGGCGAATGAACAAAAAAAACAAAGCAAAAGAATTTGTACAAAAATTTTTGCGCTTCGATTTGCCAGCAGCCGCTTTTGATCAATGTCCGCGCCGCGCCGCATTTGGTGTCCCAGGCCCAATGTCAACTGCAGCCTCACCTTTTATTTAGCTGCTGCCGTCGCTGTTGTCGCTGTTGTTTAAGCCCGGCCTGTTCGGGCCTTTGGGCCCGCCTGCGGTATGCATTGCGTCGCATAACTGCAGCCATTTAACTCGGTTTTTGTGCGTTTCCCAGGACAACTTAAGAATTTCGCGACAAACAAAATATTTCTGGCAATCTTTCTTCATAATTATTTTTCTCGATAAATGTTTGTTTCCACGAATCGAAATCAATAATAACAAAAAAAAAAAAACAAAAAAAAATGCGCCATCTTTTTATGGCTATCGATTTTCGTTTCTTTCCCCACATTTATTTCGGTGGGATAATTAGCTGGGCAACGAACGTGGTGGGCGTGGACACCGCCGTGGGCCGCACTGCAAGTGGGTGTCTATGTCTAGCTACAACTCCAACTTCAGCTTGGAGACATGGCACACTTTTGCGGCCCACACGACGACCTGCGACCCACGTAGCCCTTTACATAGAATCTGCTCGCGTCTTACAATATAATCAACTGGTAGTCGTTGTTGGCCATGCAAATCGATGGGGCAGATGAACCAACGAACGAATAGACGAGAAGCGACTGCGGCCGCCAAGTTAAAACAGGTCGCTGACTAATGATAACAGCGCGACGTTGGGCCTGTCTCTGTCTCTGAGTCTGAGTCTGAGTCTGCGTGGGTTGCTAATTATTGAAAACGCCAACTGAACTGCGACTTGGCAGCGCCCACTTGTTAGTTGTTTGTTGCTGTTGTTTTTGTTGCTGTTGTTTGAGTTGTTTTCATTGCTTCCGAGCGTACAAACACAAAAGACTTAGGCAACGAACTTGCAGGCTGTTGCTATTTCCGTTTATAATTCGTATGAAATTCGTTTGATTTTAATAACTCAACATTTGCATTTGCATTCACCTGTAGCACATAATTCAACACCTACCTGTGTCTAATTAGACAACGGCTCGAAATTAAGCACGGCCCACACACGAGCTGAAGTCAACCGTGAAATGTATTTACTTTCCCCATGCTAAGTGCCGATGCGCCCTAATTTCTGTTTTTTTATCAATACAAAGTACCATATATCCGGTAATATATATATATATAGGTCAGGGCTTTATTTGAATTTTATATATTAAAAAATGTTGTAAGCTTAGATCTAATTATTCACATTCAAATTTCTCCAACTAATCTTCAACTTCTTTCTGTTTTCTTATTAACAGTTTGCATTGGCACAAAGAGTCGCCTTTCGGTGCCCTCGAATCGGGAACATCATTATCGTAATCTGCGCGATCGTTACACAAATTGCACCTATGTCGATGGCAATTTGGAGCTAACCTGGCTGCAGGATCCCAATTTGGATCTCAGCTTTCTGGCCAACATACGCGAGGTGACGGGCTACATACTGATCAGTCATGTGGATGTCACCAAAGTGATATTCCCAAAGTAAGTAACAATTAAATAAATATTAAATATATTTTATATTATTATTAAATGTTATTAATTCATTTTATTTGTAGATTACAAATTATACGCGGCCGCACGCTGTTCAGTCTGACTGTGGAGGAGGAAAAGTACGCCCTGTTTGCCACCTATTCGAAAATGAATACCCTGGAAATGCCCGAGCTGAGGGATATCCTGCAGGGCTGGGTGGGTTTCTTCAACAATTACAATTTGTGCCACACGCGTTCGATCAACTGGCGCGAGATTCTGTCCGGCGTCAACGATAGCTTCAATTATACGTACAACTTTACGGCCGAGGAGCGCGCGTGTCCCAAATGCGATCTGTCCTGCGAACGGGACTCCTGCTGGGGCGAAGGACCGCACAACTGCCAGAAGTTCAGCAAGATCACCTGCGCTCCGCAGTGCGCCCAGGGTCGTTGCTTCGGTCCCGGGCCGCGGGACTGTTGTCATCTGTTCTGCGCCGGCGGCTGCACGGGTCCGACGCAAAAGGATTGCATTGCGTGCAAGAATTTCTTTGACGAGGGCGTCTGCAAGGACGAGTGTCCCGCCATGCGCACCTACAATCCCACCAGCTATCTGCTCGAGGTGAATCCGGGCGGCAAGTATGCTTATGGCGCCACCTGTGTGCGCGAGTGTCCTGGCCATTTGCTCAAGGATAACGGCGCCTGCGTGCGCAGCTGCCCCTCCGACAAAATGGCCAAGGACGGCGAATGCGTCGCCTGCAATGGACCCTGCCCCAAGACCTGTCCCGGCATCGCTGTCCTGCACTCGGGCAACATTGATTCCTTCAAGAACTGCACCGTCATCGAGGGCAACATTCGCATCCTGGACCAGACCTTCTCGGGCTATCAGGACATCACTGTCAACTATACGATGGGCGCACGCTACATCTCCATGCATCCGGATCGACTGGAGGTCTTCTCCACGGTCAAAGAGATCACCGGCTATCTGAACATTGAAGGTGTGCACAATCAGTTCAAGAATCTGTCCTACTTTCGCAATCTGGAGGTGATCCACGGTCGCCAGCTGATGGAGAGCTACTTTGCAGCCCTGTCGATTGTCAAGTCCTCGCTGTCCAGCCTCGAGCTGCGCAATCTGAAGCGCATCAACTCCGGCAGCATCGTCATCCAGCACAACAGTCAGCTCTGCTACGTGGGCAACATACGCTGGTCCACGGTGCAGAAGTCCAACGATCAGAAACAGTTCATCAATGAGAATCTAAATTCCTCCGAGTGTGGTGAGTTTTAATTTTTACTCTATTTATAATCAAAGGCGTTTTCTTTAAACCAACTTTGTTTGTTTTTGCAGCCAAAGCGGGTCGCGTCTGCTCCGATCAATGTAATAGCGATGGCTGCTGGGGCTCCAGACCTGATCAGTGCTTGAACTGTAAGAGCTTCAATTACAACGGCACCTGCATTGCCGATTGTCGCAATGTGTCCAAGTAAGTTACCTTAAGATATCCTTGTTTAACTATAATATAAGTTTAGTATGAAGAAGAGAAGGGTTGAAGATTCAGGGTCCTTCTCATAGCAGAGAGTGATCATTGATTTGCCGAAAGAAGAGATAAGAATAAGGTAAGAGAGATCTCGAGAGGAGAATACGTAGAATGAAATATTGCAGAGAGTGATCAGTAATTTACCGATGATACCCTGAAAGAAGTGATAAGATTAAGGGAAGAAAGATCTTAGAGGAAAAAATATGATGTAGGGTATTTTATTTCCTACCTGATATGAGTTATAAGGAAATATAAGAAAAGGAATTTCTGATAGGTCGCAAGGGAACGTAGAAGTTGAGACTATCTAAAAGAAAAGATACATCCAAGTGAATGAAATCAGCTGAGGTCTCAAGTCTGAGTTGTAGATTTCCTGTATGTAATCTATATTAACCTAGGGATCTAAAGGATGTTAACAGTCTTCAAATCTAGGTTAAATGCTTTGTTTTGATCTATGTGATCTATGTTTATTTAGGCATTTAATTGATTTTTATAGTCTACTCAACTTCCTTTTTGTTTATCACTAGATTGAATTATATTAGTCTTGAATACCCCTGTTTGATCTAACTAACATTTCTTTGGTCTCCTTCCCTACAGCACCTATCAGTTCGACACGAAGACTTGCAAGAAATGCCATCCGGAGTGTCGCACCTGTTCCGGGCCGGGGGCCGAGCACTGTGACGAGTGCGTTCACGTGCGCGATGATACGCACTGTGTGCCCGTTTGTCCGGAGGGCAAGTACTCGGACTTTGGCGTCTGCCGCAAGTGCCACGAGACCTGCGAGGGTTGCACGGGACCAAAGAACACCATCGGCATCGGTGGCTGCAACACCTGCAATCTGGGCATTATGAACTCCGACGCGAGCGTCGAACGTTGCCTGCGCAAAACCGACAAATGCCCCGACGGCTACTTCTGGGAGTACGTGAATCCCCAGGAGCAGGGCACCCTCAAGCCGCTCGCCGGCAAGGCCGTCTGTCGCAAGTGTCATTCGCGCTGTGAGCTCTGCACCAACTATGGCTACCACGTGTCCATCTGCACCAAGTGTGCAGGGTATAAGCAGCACGAACAGTGCGAGGAGGAATGCCCGGCGGATCATTATGCGGACGAGGAGCAGCGCGAGTGCTTCGAGTGCCATCCGGAGTGCAAGGGCTGCACCGGACCAGGGCCCGAGGACTGTTTGGCCTGTCGCAACTATAAGCTGTTTGCCGAGGGCGAGGTCTATGACAATTCGACCCAGTTTAACTGCACGTCGCGGTGTCCGCCGGCGTTGCCGCTGGTCAACTATCAGTCGCACTTCATTGGACCGCACTGTACGTCGAGTCCGCCGCGTGGCTCCAAACTGACCGCCGGGCTCAATGTCAACATGATCATTATTATCTTTGTGGCCGTGTTTATACCCGTGATCTGTGTGCTCTGCGTGATCATCTACATTTGCCGGCAGAAGCAGCAGGAGAAGAAGGAGACGGATGATCTGGCCAAGGTATTCTTTGGCTGCGAGGACTCCGAACCGTTGCGACCCTCCAACATTGGCGCCAATCTCAGCAAGCTGCGCATTGTGAAGGACGCCGAGCTGCGCAAGGGCGGTGTCCTGGGCATGGGCGCCTTTGGGCGTGTCTACAAGGGCGTTTGGGTGCCGGAGGGCGAGAACGTAAAGATACCCGTGGCCATCAAGGAGCTGCTGAAGACATCGGGCGCTGAGTCCAGCCAGGAGTTTCTCAACGAAGCGTACGCCATGGCGACCGTGGAGCACGGCAATCTGCTCAAGCTGCTGGCCGTCTGTATGTCCTCGCAAATGATGCTCATCACGCAGCTGATGCCGCTGGGCTGTCTGCTCGACTATGTGCGCAACAATCGCGACAAGATCGGTTCCAAGGCGCTGCTCAACTGGTCCACACAGATCGGCAAGGGCATGTCCTATCTGGAGGAACGGCGGCTCGTCCATCGCGATCTGGCCGCACGCAATGTGCTCGTCCAGACGCCCTCGCTGGTCAAGATCACCGACTTCGGGCTGGCCAAGCTGCTCAGCCTGGACTCCAACGAATACAAGGCGGCCGGCGGCAAGATGCCCATCAAGTGGCTGGCCCTGGAGTGCATCCGTCATCGGGTCTTCTCCAGCAAATCGGACGTGTGGGCTTTTGGCGTGACCATCTGGGAGCTGTTGACATTTGGGCAGCGACCGCACGAGAACATCCTGGCCAAGGACATACCCGATCTCATCGAGATGGGCCTGAAGCTGGAACAGCCCGAAATCTGCTCACTGGACATTTACTGCACGCTGTTGTCCTGCTGGCAGCTGGACGCCGATTTGCGGCCGCCTTTTAAGCAGCTGACCGATGTCTTTGCCGAGTTCGCACGGGATCCGGGCCGTTATTTGGCCATACCCGGCGACAAGTTTACGCGCTTGCCCGCTTATACCAGCCAGGACGAAAAGGATCTCATACGCAAGCTGGCGCCGACAACAGACGGCGCCGAGCCCATGGTCGAGGCGGATGACTATCTGCAGCCGAAGGCGGCGCCCGGTCCCAGCCATCGCACCGACGGCACCGACGAGATACCCAAGCTGAATCGCTACTGCAAGGATCCCAGCAACAAGAATTCGAACAGCGGCAGCGGCGGCATCGGCGGCGACGACGAGACAGACTCCAATGCTCGGGAGGTGGGCGTTGGCAATCTGCGACTTGATCTGCCCGTCGACGAGGACGACTATCTGATGCCCACCTGCCAGGGCAATCCGAATGGCACCACCAACAACAACAACAACAGCAACAATCCCAACAACAATATGACCACAGCAGCTCAAGGCTACATCGATGTAATTGGCGTAAGTAGAAACAAATAATTATTTAAATATATTTATAGACTAACTTTTTGTTGTTTATTTCAACAGGTGCCCGTTAGCGTTGATAATCCGGAGTATCTGCTAAACGCGCTGAGCGTCGGCGAGGCGCCAATGCCCACACAGACAATCGGCATACCCGTCGCTGGAGTGCCCGGCACGATGGAGGTAAAGATGCCGGGCAGCGAATCGACCAGCTCCGAGCACGAGTACTACAACGATACGCAGCGGGAGTTGCAGCCGTTGCAGCTGTTGCGCAGTCGCAGCACAGAGACGCGTGTGTAGCGTGCACACACACACACACACACACATACTGCCAGAAAGTTGAAATGGAGTTATCAATCTTGCCACGTAGTACCCAAGTGCCTTTGAAGCCAACGCCAGTTGCCGATTGCTGAATGCTGTTATCATAGATAAAGAAAAGCCCATTCGTCTCTAGTTGTATAGAATTCCCCTGCCCCCAAAATAGTCGTTTAGTCGTGTACATTACTATCGAGCTAACACTGTAGCGTACTTAGCCAGAACAAATCCCTACTACTCTACTACTCTCTCTTAATATATATGGTCTATATATATATATGTATATCCACAACTTTAGATACTTACTATATAACTAGATGTGTAGTTTATAGCGCTTGTAGATTCATTGTAATTACGAGAACAAAACACCGATAGTGCATTTCTTAGCAGCGAACGCGAAGCCAAGAAAAGGACCTAACACATATCCTGGTTGGATGGTTGGAGCTGTGTTCAGGTTTGGGTTTTGCCAAGCTAAAGTTATTTCTAGTTCATGTTAGCGGACTGTCGCAGTTGTAATCAACATTATCTTCTATATATATATATAAACTATATGTATGTGTACGAGTTATAGGCTTTTAGTTAATAGTTTCCAACTGTGATATAGTGCCTAGATAATTCTGAATAATTTTTAACGATTTTTAAACACTTGTGAACAAAACCGAACGCGGTCAATTATTAAATTAAAGCCACCATTTTTTTTTTAATCAAACAGATTTAATTTGAACAAAAACGAAAACATTAAAAAAAAGAGCAATAAATCCCGATCGTGCCATGCATTGTTTATGCAATTCTCCTAAAGATTTCGAATATATTTGTTGGCACATTTAGGTTGAAACTGAAATATATAATTATAAGAATTGTAGTCTACTTTTATATTGATCAAAGATATATGTAAATAATATACACAATATATATATATATATATATAATTATATATGTAAACATAATTGTAATACTTATCTGTATCTGCAGTTAACGACTAATTACTTCTTATACGCATGTAGATTTGCGCTTCGTGCGAACATTTTACTTTGCATATACAATTTTACATTTAAATAATAATTTAATTTAATTTAATTTAATTGCAATTAAATTACACGTACCTACGCAAAGATATGCATATACGAGTAAATAAAACGATTTTAAAATAAAAACAGATAATGGTTTTTTTTAATATTGCTGGTGGGAGTTAAGTTGATTAATGATCATAAATTTAAGTTACACCTGAAATAAAATATGAATGTATATTATTTTTATGTTTATGACGATGTGAAATTTAAAAAAAAAACACCTTAAAAAATAGCATTTAAAATAATATTGATCAAATGATGAGTTCCACATACGAGTTGAGTTCATCAAGCGCCATCTATCGTTACACGAAGTTAAACAGCTGAAGGGCAATGTGAGCTAGATGGCGCCAAGGCAACGATACTAACCGCCAGATGGCGCCAATAGCAATTTAAACACTTGCGAAATGGAAAACAGCTTAATTTTTCACGTTATATTTTTTTTATTATTTTCTTTTTATTTTGAAATACGCAATTAGACAATTTAATGGATTTTGCTAAAAGTGGGCGCAAACTGTACTTTTTGTTATTTGCTTTAATTGAGTATTTATACTTTTTTGCACATATTGTAGAGTTTGTCGGTATGTATATATGTATTATGTATTATGTATTTGTATATGTATATTGAAAAGTTAATTCATAGTTTACATTCATAAAAGTTCAATTACATCAATTATGTACTACAAAACTATTGCTGTGAATTTAATTACTTTGTTTTTCATATAGTTGTTTAGTATTTTTACTTTCTGTTTATCCTTTTGTTTTTGTGATAGCTACGTATTATAAGTTATGCTTTGAGACAATTTACAATAAACTGTCCGTCTGGCTAGTTTTATGCAATTAAATAACCGAAAGTAAGTGTATACTATATGTATATATTTATAACCGTATTGGAAGTACTTAAAAAACGTAAACAGAAATTATTTTAAATATGCCGATCTACGCGGAACTACACAACTTAGGCCATAAACAAATCAGTGCTGAGAGGAGCTGGCGACGCGGGGCTTTTATCTTTTATCTTTTTTTTTTTTTTTACCTAAAATGTATGTGAGCTGCGGATTGACTTGGTGTCGAATTAAATAACATTTGGTTTTCTACAAATTTGCAAACAATCAAAAGTGCAGCCCAAGCTCAAGCCACACCCACTGAGAACGGCCCCCGCCCCAGGTCGCCTCGAACCCCACAAAAGTTGCCCCCGGGGGCAGCAATTAGTGCGCGACTCGCACATAGATTACGATTACACAGTGCCCAGAACGCTGACATAGACGTTGACGTTGACGTTGACCTGGACGCATAGCCTATCACATTGGGACGCGACGGACGAGCAGATACTCGGAGAACTGCTGCCCCTCGACGCCGCCGCCGGTGCTGGCCTCGATGGTGAAGCCAGCGTTGAGCAGCCGTGTGAGCACCTGCACCGAATTCAGCTTGCAGTAGCCATTGAGTGGGAATCGTATGATTTGGCGCCAGTCGCCCTGGTTCCAGGAGACGCCGCCGCCGCCGCCGCGACTCGATTGCGTCGCCTGATTCGCCTCCGGGAAGAGCTCGTCGAGCAGCGCCCGTTCCGCCGACAGCATAATGCGTTCGCCCAGATCCGGTGAGATGTGCAGGGCGACCACCTCATAATTGCATTCGGGCGCACCGCTCGTCCTTGGGCTGGTCTTAATGTGGCGCGCTGGCGGTGTGGGTGGCGCCACCAAATAGTTGCCATTGCGAACACGCTCCTTGCGCATACTCTCCAGCTGCTTAATCATCGCTGCCCGCGGCCCAAACAAAGACAGACAAAGACAGACAGAGAGAGACAGACAGAGAGAGAGAGCCAAATTAGCAACAGGTAAGATAGATACGTTTGTCTAATACTTACGCTCCACTTCGTAGTAGCGCGCCTCCTCGAGGAGCAGCTCGAGGTCTGGGAAATCGTCGGCAATCAATAGTCTTGAGTTTCTCATAAAGTTTAATATATGGCGAAACATGCCCCCGTCACGATCTATGAAATAGTGCTGTTTGAGCGAGTCGAGCACAATGGGTATCTGTCCGTTGAAGAGCTTGGCCAGCTTCGACTCCGGATATTTGGTGAGCGTCTCCAGCGAGCTGGTGTAAATTGTGCCGCCGACGTCGATGTGCACGGGCGCCGTATACCGCGAGGCGGCCGCCACGCAGGGTATGCCCGAGATGGGCTTGTGGTTGTGCAAATAGGAACTGGCGCCCGACGAGGAGCCGCCGCCGGGTCCGGCGCCGGCGGCAGCAGCTGCCGCTGCAGCGGCCACAGCTGCCGCCGCCGCCGCACCAGGCAGACCCAGCGGCGTCACTGAGGAGCTGGCGGGCGGCGTCGGTGTGGGCGATGACGAATTTGAGATCGTTGGCGAAACGGTGGGCGAAGCGCTAAAAGTGTGTGTGTATAAGTGTGTGTGTGTGTGTAAATTGAAATTTTATATGCTCTCTTTATTGTATCACTTACCTGATTTTAATATCGCTGCGAGCGTAAATTCGGCCCGTGGAGGATAAATCGCGCGGCTCGAGGCCCTTTGCATCTCTTTCGCGCTCTCGATCCATATCGCATTTTTTGCTGCAATCGAAAGGTTAAAAACAAGACAAATTAGTCGCTGCCTGAGAACCAAAATTGACTTCCAGATAAACGTGACATGGCCAAATGCTCAGGCGATAGGCTTTTGGGCATCATCCTTAAGTAAGTTTCTTCTTTTTTTTTTTTGTATGTAGAACGGCACAAAAGTATTTCATATGATTCTGTTCTGTGGGAATATTTGGCTTTTCATTGCGTTGCAAACTCACTTAGGTCGAGGAACGAACGTAGCTGCAACCAACACACAAATACAGCCTGCAGCTGTGAATGCAGCCACGACAGAAAAACAGAGGGGGGGGGGGGGGGGGGCCCCCGACCAAATTGACCGCTGGGCATGCGCCTCGATTTTCACACGAAAATCACGTTGATTTGAGCATCGTTATGGCAACAAAACTGGAGTCGCTGCAAACTGGCTGCGTGCCGCTAACTGTGCGCGGCATGCCACACAAATGCTGGCCCAGCGCTAATTATGACATGTCAAGCTGTGTCCAACATGACGTATACGCACTGTAAACTGAGCCACAATCAACGCTAAGCGGCCAACGCGCTTTCCGTGATTATCGCATCAGCCCTCGTTCCTCGTTCGCCCTTCTCTCCTTTCCTCCTCCTCTTCCCATTTCATTCTCAGCAGTTTCTCTCTTGACTGTCGTATCATTAGCAGTCGTCATGGAAAACAAATTAATAAAACTCAATCAACCTGTGCGAGAAGCGAGGAAGGGGATAGGGAGGGGGAGGGGGGAACGAGACAAACGGGGGGATGGGGCTGTCTTTCATTTACTACTGACCCCTTTGCCGTTTGCCATTTGCCTGGTCGCTGACAAATGTGCGAGGTATGCTGCTTTTTAAATACCCTTTAGGCATTCAAAAGCTTTAAAGAAAATGCGTGTATAAAAAACCAAAAGCTGAAGACTACACTGTAACAAAATAGAGGAAGGAGTTCCTTTATAAGAATTTGTTATATTTAATATTGATTTCTGTGTTAAACTTTCTAGAGACTTTTAGCTTGTTATGGCATATAAAATATTAAGTATACGTATACTTTATATATATTTTTAATGTTATTTATTTACAATCTATCTAGTAAATGTTTTTCAGGTTAAGATATTTACAGATAAATTTAACAAGCCTGTGTAAACTAATATGACATAAAATATACAAATATTAAGTATACGCATTCTTTATAGAAATAATTTTAAATTAACTACTTTGCAAGCAAGCTTATGACTATATTTATACTTATTCACATATTATATTTATTTTTAATTAAGGCCAAGTAATTAATATTAGTATGCTAGCTATATATCTAATCAAATTGTTAACCATATATTTCTTATGCATCCTTTTTTCCTTTTCCCTATGCCTTTCAGACCACTTAAGACCTCCATTTTTTATTTTTGCAGAGCATCAGCTAGTCGTTGCCATTTGACTAATTAATGTTTTGCCCATTTTTTTCTCACTGCTACGCGCATTAGGCCACAGACCAATTGCCAGTTGATGCATGCAGTTTACCCCACCCCCCTCCGCCCCTCAAAAACGCCCCCCCCTTTTGCCGTATTTACTAAACAAGTTTGCTTTTTAAAATGTTTTAAGCCCTTGGGCGATATGGCTCGGGTAATTACGATTTGATTAACTTTAACTACATGAGCATTCGCATTTGTATTCGTATTCACATTCGTATTCGTATTCGTATTCACATTCGTATTCGTTTTCGTATTCGAGGCGAAAAAATGCCAAAGCAAAAATAGGGTTAAAAAAGGAATTGCTAAAGAAAATGTCCGCGGGCTAAGTCTCATAGTCGCCATGGGTGTGTGTGTGTGCGAGTGTGTTGTGTGTGTGTTTGTTGTGCAGCTGCGTCGCGTTGGCGGGTTTTGCACATTTTTTTTATTAATTTACAGCAATTATAAAAGCATAAGCAGTGCGCTCAATAAAACATGGCCAATGAACATGGCTTAAATGCCACAGCAACAACAACAACAACAACGAGGAGAGCAACAACATATGCAGCTTGGAGCTCGAGGTCTGTGCCACAAAACAATTCAATTTCAATTGCTTTGCGGTCCACTTGAGGCAGGCACAAGCACAGGTGCAGCAGGCGCAGCACACAAACACACACACACACACACGCACACACACACACACCCACTGTTAACGGTATTGTATATAAGCACAAGCACACACTGCAGCTTTGCAGTTTTGCAACCTATTCTAGTCCAATCGCGCCCCAGGCGTTATCTTTTCTATGCGCCCGAGCAGGGACCACAACAGCAGACACTACACTGCGAGAAAAGCAAGAATAACTTGATTTTTACTTTGCTTTCTCTAACTTTAAACTGATTTTTAGCTTGATTTGTTTTTGATTTCGATTTTGATTTCTTTTTATTGAGTTCATTTTAAATATTTATTTTTTTCAGTGTAGCAGTGAGGGCGGAGTTGAAAGGAGGGATGGGGGGGGGGGGAGTGGGAGGGAGCTCTGTTTGCAGCGCCTTTGGTTACACTTCAGTTTAGCATGAAATTTTGAAGAGTTGCTGTTGCCAAATGTTGTTGTTGTTGTTGTTGTTGCTGTTGTTGATGTTGTTGTTGCTGTCTGAAAGAGCTGAGCCTTTGCCTCTGCCTTGGCCAATGCTTTGGTCGGTGGCTGTCAAGCCTGCCGCATTTGCATTTGCATTTCATGTGGCTACCAAAATACGCCCCCCCCCGCCGCCCCCCCCCCCCCTCCTCTGTCAGCTGGCATCTTTCTGACTGACATCTTTTGGTTTGCCTTTTAATGGCATTGCCATTAACTCAGCTGCTCCACTTGCCAATTGCTAAGCATTTTGGCCATTATTGGGCGCTCGTTTTACACATGCCAAACGGAGCACAGCAAAAAGACAGCTTATTAGTTGGCATTGTTCAGATTTTGGCCAAAACTATCGAGTTGCTGCAGCTGCAGCTGCTCTTCTTCTTGTTGCTGTTGTTGTTGCTGTTGCTGCATTGCCTTAGGGTCAAATAATTTTGCAGAGTCCGTTGCATAGACAAAAGTTGCCGCGGGCCAGAAGAGCTTCGGCCTGGCCAAAACTGAATGCGACATGGCCGCCCCAGCAATTGGCTGTAGTCCTTGCTGGCTGGCTGCTGCTTCTTTCCCTCAAACGAAAACCCACACAAAAGCGATAACAAAAGCCAAGAAATGAGCTAAAGTGCACACACACACACACACACACACACACACACACACACACACACACACACAGAGTGCTGGTGATACACACCTAGGCAGAGGTTGACGACGACGACGTTGACGCTGACGTTGACGCTGACGCTGACTATGTAACCCCTACGAAATGTCCTGCGGCCAGGCAACCTTCCGCACACAAAGGCCAGCCAGACAGTGTGTCCTGTGCTGCTCGACCTGCAACCAACCCCCCTCCCTCCCCCCTTTATCCTTGTGCGCTGCAGCAACGACGAGCTACGAAAAAGGGCAAAACGCTCGTCTTCGCCAGCGGCGATCGTTTGGAATTAGTGCGGAAATCATGGATGGATACGAAACGAAACCAAAACCAAAACCAACAGCAACAACAACAACAACAACAACAACAAGAAGAAGAGGAACAACATCAGGGCAAGACAGACGGAGTCAAACCAAGCAGCAGGAGCAGGCGCTCATATAGAGCAAAGGTGCTCGGAGATTGGGTTTTGGTCGCTTGGCTCCTACGGCGGCTGTGTTGCATGTATGTGTGTGTAAGTGTGTGTGTGTGTGTGTGCCTCCTCATTCATTTATCCTTGCAGCGCCAAAGGCAGCAACAACAACAAAAGAGCATGAAGCATTGGCTGTAACCACGACAAGGCGACTCCATGGCTGGTCTGAGTATATTGCCCCAAAACAATACACACACACTAACACACACACACACACACTAACACACACATGTGCAGAAGAAAACTTTAGGTTTTGGTTAGAGCCAAGCTGGGTGTCCGTTTTTGGCTTACACACATGCAGCTGTGTGTGTGTGTCTGCATTTAAAGATATCATACCTAAGTTGCTGCTCCCTGCGGCAACATAAAACAACGCATAAAACAGAGCTCAACAACAACAACAACGAAGCAGAAGAAATCAAAACCCCCGCAACCCAAAAAATAAAGAAAGGAAAAAAAAAATAAAAGAGAACCCAAATCCCGAGCCAAGAAACGAAAGTTTGTCGAGGCAAAACCTTATCTCAATTTTAAAAGGCCGCCGGCCTCAGAGAAGCTTTCCTCAGACTCCTCTCTTGCTGTCTCTCTCTCTCTCTCTTTCTCTCATATGAGGCAGATTGGCAGTCAACTTATGGCATATTATTTGCTGCAACAACTGGTTGCAACAACGGTTGCCGCGTTAAATGCGCTTCAATTAGTTGCACTCGCATTTAAAGACAAAAAGCGAATTGTTTTAGAGGGGAGGGAGAAAGGTCCTGGCTACAGTTAAAGGTAGTACTGAAAGGGGGGGGCGTGGCTGACAGGGTTGCCACGTTTTGTGTATGTTGCCAAGACAAACATAAAGTGCTCGTATATGCTTCACTGCAAACATACACCCACACACACACACACACATACAAATCACGCAAAAGGCCGCAGGACACTTTAAGAAGAATCCAATGCCTCAAGTGTCGAGTGGCAACTGGGGAAATGGGCAACTGGGGAGCAACTGGCAACTGGCAACTGGCAACTGAAGTTGGCGGCCAAAATCAAAACGCTGATGAGCAGGCAAATGAAAAAGTTTTTTTTTTGCATACCCTGTTACTTATAGAAGCTGGGTAGGCAGAGCATTCAAAAGGGAGGTGAGAAAGGAGCAAGAAAATAAAGTCTTCTAGTCTTCCAAATTTAACAAGCGATAGCTTTTTAGAACTACCTAGAATTATATTCATTATAAGCCCGAATCAGCTTTATTTTAATTGGACACCTTCTTCTATATATTTGATCAGCATTAATCTTCAATTCTAACTAAACTTGTTTGCCAAATCAAAACTCTCTCTTCCTTCATATAAACACCTTAAACTAAGCATAATTAAAAGAGCAACAATTTATAGCTCTCTAGCACGATCACACACGTACAGGGTATCTATAGGTCGCTCGCTTTGCTCATACATATTTTTTTTTTGTTTGGCCGCGCGAGAGGCGCCCAAAAAGCCAAAAGCAACAGTAAAAGCAAAAGCCAGACTCGAGTTGGCAGTCGGCAGGACGCAGTTTGTTGCACACATGGCCAGCGTATGGGAGAAAACTTGCGGTGGTTCTTCTTCTTCTTCTTCTTCTGCTTAGCCAGCAGCAAGTTACAAAAGGCCACGAAAAACTGAAGCCGTCGCTGTTGCAGGGAGTTCGCCGGCGCATATGGGAAATCAGTCGCAAGTCCTATGAAAATTTCCTAGCAAAAGTTGCAGAATGTCTGCGTGTGTGTGTGTGTGTGCCAAATTGTACAAATATGTGCGCTGTGTATCCGTGTAAGAGTGTGTGTGTGTGTGTGTGTGTGGCAAAAGTTGAGTTGGAGTCGAGTCGAGTGTAGCAGATATTAAAACGCTGCGAGGCTTTCAAAAATAAACTTTGAAAAATTTATTAGAAAATATTAAATAAAAACGACGATTGCGCTGCATATGCCAAAAGCTCTCTCAGTGTGTGTGTGTGTGTGTGTGTGACCGTGGCAGGGTATATATATATATATATATATATCATGCACACACAAATATACATATGTAGGGTAGAGTAGGGTATATGTATGCGATTGCTTCGACTCCGTTGCAGAGCAAACATTACACACACACACACACACACACACAACTGCCACACAACTGTTTTCATAGCTAAATCTTCAAAAATTGAATTGCAAGCAAAGGCAGAGCAGCAACAACAACAACAGTTACAAAAAAATAAGTATAAAAAAAAAATTACGCATACGCCGCATTGTGCAGAGCTAAGTCAATTATATGCTAGTGAAATTGGCCAACAACTGATTGATTGATAATAGAAAATGTTGGCAAAAAGTGAGCAAATAAAGCCCCAAATTGCATTCATTCATTCATTCAGTCAGCGGCGCATTCATTCATTGGAGCCTAATCAAGTGTACATAAAAATTAACAACAATAAGCCTTTCAGTTGAATGAATGCAGCTCAAACAGTTGCTGCTGCTGCTCCTGTTGCTGCCACTGGCCTCGACTGCATGTTGCATGTGCAGCCATTCAAGTGGCAAATGCTGCTTGCAACGCGACCAGCAACTGGCAACTGGCAACTGGCAACTGGCAATTGGCAGCAGCCAATGCGCATTTCCTAATTGGCGCAATTTGCGTGTGCATATTGCAATAACAGCATTTACAACAACAGCAACAACCATAAGTGCAGCAGCAGCAGTAGCTACAACAACAACAACAACAACAACTCGCAGCAGATGCAACACAAAGCAAATCGACAGCAAGTGAAACAAATGCAGGCGCAGGTGCAGCGACCCGCATCAGCATCAGCAGCAGCATCAGCAGCAGCAGCAGCAACAACAACAAATGCCTATTCACTTATACCCTTCAAGCAGATTACCTTAAAGGGTATGCAGAAATTGTGCTGACGTATAGAAAACTTCACAGAATATTGTAGAGAAATTAAGTTGTGTGAAAAACGTTAAAAACTTGATCATTTTTAATAGAATTTCTTGAGTAGAACAATTCTCTAATAAGTATCTATAATTTAATTATTAATAATAAAGATGTGGTATAAATATTAGCTTATTATAATAGTTACTAGCTATCAATAAAACGTTGTTAAATAAATAATTATTAAACTGAGAAAACTACTCATATTATTAAGAGTAGTTAATATAATAAAAGCACAATTAATATCACGACATTTTTATTCAAAATTTGCAAATTAATAAGAATTAATAATAATTTAAAAAATTATATTTTTTTGGAATTTTTATAGACTCGAAAAATGGTTTAAAAATGCATCAACATATTAAAAAATAAATATTTCTTTAAGAACACTTCGCATACTTTGTATTAAAGTAATTAAAAAAATTAAAATATAATTATTAAAAATGAATTTGTTGCTCTTCTTAGAATATGAGTTTGTTGATCTGATGGTTCCTTAAATATTTGATTTAAAGCAGCTGAATTCAAATTTAAAAACATAAATCCTTAAAACAAAGATCAAATTTTAATATTATTTAATGCAAGTTTTTTAAGTTAAGTACCTTAATTATTTCTACAAAATTTGAATGCTTTCTTTCCTTTATCTCATTTAATACACAATGAGCTAGATAACTTTAAGCTGAATCTAGAAAGATTTTTATTGGTTGCATATTAAAAGTGCTTGTAATTGAGAATAAAAATAATTAATAATGCGAATTCTGATTATATTCAATTTTTTATATTTAATTTCTTTAGTTATATTATGCAGTTATAAGTTATACTAGCTATATATTATTTATGAGTATATAATGTGAGTCTTTCATTCTTAAAAGAAACTTCCCTTTAACATAAAATTCCCCCATTTATAGGATTAGTTTAAAAAAGATAGAGCAACTAGGCGTCGATCTGAGCTGGGCTGTATGTCAGCTGCTTGTTGGCCTACGCCTCTCGACTGGCAATTGCCATGTTGCCAATGTTGGCAAATGTTGTTGCTGGTAATGATGCCCAATTGCAGCTTAATTAACACACAGCGCGTTAAGCGCTTTGTGTGCAACACCAACAACAACAGCGGCAACAGCAAGAACTCAGCTTTGAATGGGCATTCAGACCATGGCATTGCCATTGCCATTACCATTTCCATTTCCATTGCCATTTCCATTTTCACTGCCATTTTCATTTGCAATTCGCGCAGCGCCTTTGACTGCTGGCCTGTAATGAAAATCTCTGGCGCAATGAAAATGTATTTAAAATACAGCGCGTACAAATTGGCAATTGAGAAAACATATTTCGGAGGTGGCACGTGTGGCACGTTGCGTTTGCGTTATGTTTGTGCCACAACAAACGACTCCGCCTTCGCTCAACCTAAAACCAGTTGCTTGCCACACAGAAGAAGACGGGTAGAAAGACAGAGAGAGAGAGAGAGAGAGAGAGAAAGAGGTGGCAAACAGAAGCTGCTGGTAGCAGTTGTCGTCGTGTCGCGAAGGTTGCCACAAGTTCCTGCCACACCTCCGCGTCGCCTCTTGTTATTGGCCTCATTTGAATGAGTTTTTGGTTTTTGGCCACGCTTTGAACTTTGCAACTTTTGCCCAAAACGAAGGCTGTTCTCGCTGCGTTGCATGTGGGCATTTGGGCCGTCGGGCATTTTGGCCATGCCCGCCGCTTGGTTTGGCTGGCTTGGCAAGCGAGCCACAATCACAACAACCGGTCAATCGCAGCCCCCTTTTCACCCCCCTTCCATCTTCAGCCAGCAGCCAACGTATTTTATAGCCTTAAAGGTACAACAAAAAAAAATATAATGCGACCTCTTCGCACCGCAGTTTGCCGCTCTCGTTTTGTCGTCGACATCTTTTCGCCATTGCACACTCACTCACACACACTCACACACACACACTCGCACGCACACATAACTCAGCTGCGGGCGAAGTTTGTCGAAAAATGCCCGCGGCTTTTTTTATTTTTGTGATTTTTTTTTTCTCTGTTTAGTTCTTCGTACTTTTGTTTATTTCTCCTTTGGTGCGGGCCGAGCAGCACTTGAGGCGCATCAAATTTTTAAAACGTCTGCGTTTATGGCACACAATTTTCGGACTCGAGTTGGACAACGACTTGGTTTTGGACTTGAACGTGGCATGTGGCATGTGCATGCCGCAGATGTGGGAGAGACGAAAATCAGTTGGCCCCCGGGCGCATTTGGGCCAAGCCAACACCAAAAAAACAAAACAAGACCACAACAACAAAAGGGGCAAAACCAAAAAATATAAAAAGTGTGTTTATATATATATACATATATATATATATATGAAAGAGGTTTCTCAGTTATGTGGCCAAAATTCGTTTATTACAGAATCTTTTCTGAACCAATTTATTGGCTTAAAGTGATGGGGACACAGAGAGAGAGAGAGAGAGAGAGAGAGAGTTTTGATTGACTTACCGTTTGGGGCAGGAGGACTCCACCGTCAATGGTGATCGTTGATCCAATGCAACAAATGGAGTTCTAGAAAGACAAACACAAATCGTTATTATAAATGAAGATTTAAATGCGTAATAAAATTATATTTAATACCTGCACATATATTATGCAAGAACTGTTTTCATATGAGAAAAGAACATAGGTATTTTAATTGTTTACAATTTAAATCTGCATAAGTTAATAGCCTGAAGTTAATTGGCAGCTTTTCTGGTTCCCATGATCATTACCAAACTTGGCCAAAACCCCAAGGCGCCCGCATAGTAAATGTTAAATGCTTGAAATAGAAATTTTAACTAGACGACTTTCTAAAACATAACAGACTCTTTCTTAAATATAAACATTTAAAAATATCATATGCAAACAAATCAAAATAAACTGTTGCGTCTTAAAGACGCACAAACACAGCAATAGAAGGAGTAAATGTAACAGTAACACACCCACACACAGACACACACACGCACACACACCCACATACAATGCAAATGGAACTCACAAAAAAGTCGGTATATTTAGGAAATGCACTTTAACAATTTATATCAAACAGCGCGTGTAGACAACAAATATATATCGTGTTTTTTTTTTTTAATTCAAATTGAATTTAGCTAGTTTATGTTTATTTTTTAGTAAGCTAGCATTTAATTTCCGTTGCAAAAGTTTCTAATTTGAATTTGAACTCATTGCTAATTGCGAAATGGCGCCGCACACACACTTGAAAGTCACTTAAAATGTTTACTTCCGGTTTCCGGTTGTTGTCGCGCCCGCCGTTTGTTGCCTACTAAAATCTGTAGCGTCTATCAATTGCTTTTTACCTGACTTGCATTCGCGCCGAGTGTTCGCTGTGAACTGAAACGAGGTTCGACATCCAACTGGTTTTTACTCAGTCTCAAACGTGTTGGCTCCAAGCCAAACCATTTGCCTTCCGGCTACGCAAGCCGCAAAAGGACTGTGTGGACTTCCATTATTCAGGGATTGGTCTATGAAACTAAGAGCCTTATAAGAATTGAAAATTCAACGTAATATAGTAACTTTTATACAAACAACATACAATTTTTGTATATTTAGACACACTTCTTTGGCTTACTGTAAAGCGAGTTTGTTTTTAATTGAACAGCATAACGTTCTCTACTTCAATAGTTTTTAAATTTATTTTTAAAATAAATTATTATCATGAAAATCGAACTATTTCAAAATGTAAACAATCCAGCTTATTAGAATGTTGCGTCGTGGCTTAAGTTGTTAGTATTTGTTGTGTTCGAGCGCGGTTCGAGCTGCGAGTCGTGTTTGATGTTTGACGTCTTTAGCAAATGGCGACCTTGGAGAGAGCAGCTGCAGCATCAGCAGGAGACGCACACAGAGAGCAAGCGAGCAAGCGAGCGAGGGAGAGAGCAAGTGGCTACAACAAACGATTGTTTAGTTGTTGCTGCTGACTTTTCCCACCATATGACTGCCAGTTGCAAGTGCATGAGTATGAGTATGAGTATGATTCTGTGTATGTGTGTGTGTGTTTGCGTGTGAACGTTTAATAGTCTATTTCCGGTTTAAGTGCTGTTGCTGTTGCTGCGATTGCTGTTACTGTTGCTGTTGCAGTTGTTGTTGCAGTTGTTGTTGCAGTTGTTGTTTGCAACTAAGCTGCCGCAATTAACTTTGTAACTGGACTTGCGTGTGGCGTGTGAAATGGCGACAGTTCTGATTGTTCTGATGGGTAATCAATGCAAAGACAAATATACAAATACATGCATGGTACGCCTATATACATACACATAAATGTTTAATTATTAATACAGGTAAATTTAGAGGAAGCGACGTTTGTTGACGTTTGAAAAGAGGAAGGAGGAGTTTGAAAGAAAAAGATTAAAATATGAGATATCTGAATGTTGAAGCTAGCATGTAACTATTTCCTATTTAATATGTATCTCAAGATGTTTTACGAACCAATTCAAAGGAACAGCTTTTCTACTAAAGACTTTTATAACCTCTATGGTAAGTATAGTGCTTATTTACCTAATTACTGATGAGCCACAGCTGGGATACATGCATGCACACACGAATAGGTTCCAAGTGTCAAAGTCAGTATCAGACTTCAAATACAGCTTCCGTTTTTGCGATATGCATGTGCGTTTGTTTCGCGTTCTCTCTCTCTCTGTCTCTCTTTCACACGCTGCGTGTATTTATGTGTGTGTGTGAGTGTGTTTGTGTTAATGACAAAGCATAGAACGCTGCTGTAGCCGCCGCAAGGCTCAAAACGAAATGAAACTTTGCGCGCATAGGCAACCGACAGCGGCAACGGCAACGGCGACGGCAACAGCAGCGGCAGCGGCAGCGTCGGCGGCTGTGGCAGCGGCAGCGGCAGCGGCAGCGCCAGCGTCGCAGAGACTTTGACGCGTTGGCAAAAGAAGCAGCAGCAGCAGAAACGTCGCTGGCAACAACGCCGCAGGCGAACCAGTTCCAGTTCCAGACGATGACGACGACGACGGCGACGACGACGACGGCGTTCGGGCAGCTGAAATATTTCGTAGTTGCCCCAAGGCTGTGCAAAGAAAAACTTGTGATAAATACGCCGCCGGCCGAATTTCAAAACAGCAAGAGAGAAAGAGAAGAGAGAGCGAGAGAGAGAGAGAGAGAGTGTGATTGAAGTACAGTAGAGCGTGCAGTTAGGCAGCTGTAATTAAAATGAGTGCCAACTTTTTGCCCCAAAACACTCACACACACACTCGCACACACTCGCGCACACAGTCACAATCACAATCGTCAACCCTTTTCAGTTTCAGCCCCCGCAACTCCCTCGGCCGACACGCATTTATGTCACATCATTTTTCATTGGCAATTGTTAACCGAGCTGCAACTGAGCCCCAGGCGAAATTAATTTTGTACATACTTCATATTATTGCGCTATTTGCATACAAGTGGCCATTGTTGCAACTTGCAACTTGCAACAACAACAGCAACTAGCCACATATGTGGGTGTGTTGTGTGTGTGTGTGTGAGTTGTTCCAATGATTGTTTACTGCCCAGTGACATTTCAATTTTTCATATTTTATCAGAGCAAAAAGGGGGCGGGGTTGGGTTGGAAGGGGCATGGCAGCAGCTAACGGAGAAGAATGTTGCCAGTGGAAATTGTTGCAATTTTATCGCTCATTTCACTCATTGTGCCCCGGAACGTGTTTGGGAGTCAAAGCGGGACGTAGGCAGGAACTGGTAAAAGGAGCAGTCCATTTATAAGTATACTCTGTACGCATAAGCAGCCGAAAGGGGTAGACCAAACCTCAGTTAAATCTTCAGTCAAGCAAAGTAATTAATATAGGGTATTTTTATGCTGCCATCTATTGCATAACATATGTTCAATCGAATTTTAAAGGGTATTTCTGTGTCGTGCAGCTATTCGCAGCTCGCGTTTGTTACTTCTTTCGGTAACGGTTTCAGTTTCGGGCCAAGTTTTACACACAAGCGGGCTTTCAGTTTTTTTTTCTTCTTTCTGCTGCGATGACGTCGCTTTGGGTTTTGCCAGTTTAAATATTTTTTTAATCACAAGCTCACGCACACACAGAAAGAGAGGGGGAGGGAGAAAGAGAGAGAGAGAGAGAGAGAGAGAGAGCGTGTGCTCATACATATGGCAATACCAATATTTCAAGCCAATTTGCTGCAGTTAGCCGCCAGCAACTGGCAACAAAATAATTCGACAAAATGTGCGCGGCGCGCTTTATGCTTTATTGTTTGGAATGCTGCAGGGTAGAGGGGCAAACGGAAAGCGGAGAGGGGGCTGCGTGTGTGGGAGTCAGTGCTGGCCACACACACACACACTCATATACACACACACTTACACACATGTCTACAAAATCAGCGTCGACAGCCAGATGTATTTCTCTCATAGTAATAATTGTTGATGGGTTTTTAAAGTAGCCACAATCCGGCACAGAACTCACAGCTGCTCCCTGGCCCCCAGCCACGCCCACTTGCCCGAATTGGCCGCAAAATGCATATTTATTCAAGTATGTAGTTTTTTTTACCGACTCCTCCCGTTTGGGTTTGTGCATTTTGCGTGTTAATCAATATATAATAACAAACAGAAAATTGTTGAGAACAGCCACGCCCCCAGCACCCGCCCCCACCCCCGCACCCGCCCCCGCCGCTTGCACCAATCATTCCACCCGTCAAACATATGTTGCTGAGAATTTCCGCACTTTTTACGCATCATTATTATTATTATTATTATTATTTATATGTAGCACACACACACACGCAACGTGCGTGTGTGTTTGTGTACATTTGTATATATGCATATATATATATTTTTTGTATTATTAACGACACAAAAAAAAGGCTCATAAAATTTACAATGCCTGCCCTAAGGCCTTTTACTTAATGATGCCATTTTTGCGCTGCCAACGCGGCCTGAAAAATTCGCGTTTAATTTTTAACGCACGACTGACTGCACCAACAAATAAAAAATATATACACAAAAAATATAAATATTAAACAAAATAAAAAAAAAAAAACCAACGAGCGGGCGAAAAGTAAAAAACTGTGAAACCAGCAAATGGCAATACTCATATATCACATATTACACATTTCATTTCAACATTATTGCAAATATTTTAAGTTTTAAAAGTTATATATTTTTCGGTTTTTTCATGGCTTTTTCTTTATGAAATAACATTGACTCTGACTGCGGTTCAAGTCGGAGTGACAAAACAAAGGCCAATTTTTTAAAGTGAACTACATAGCTATATATTTACTAATAAAAATATCAATAAACTTATGCTTTAAATAAATTAAAAGGTGTACTAAGAATTTGGTAAATTATTTGTTAATAATATAATATTATATTTTATATATAACTCATTCATTCATTTATTAACAACAGGCCACAGATCTGCAGGTAAGTCCTTCATAGAATACTGTTAGCATTTAAATTATTGTTCTTTTATATAAAGCGCATATTATTTTATTTAATGCACTTTATTTTGTTTCTGTTATTTTATAATATCATTATAAAAGCAGACCTTAATTTCAATTTCAATTAATGCAATTAATGTCATCATTTAAAGCTGCCAGAATCTTTTTATTTTATTTATTTTGTCATAAATAAACTTTTTCTTTTATACAACTCTTTATTTTAGGAACTTTGTGCTTTTCGTACTATAGAAAATAAATTGATATATTTCCTTCAAGTTAAACAAAGCTTACTCTTAAACTAAAAGCATATTTATAAGTGCTAAGTTTATTCTTATATATTTAAATTCTGTAGCCTATTTGTTTTAAAGGTAGCTCTGACAAAACTCAAGCCCTACAATTTTCCAACAAGTTTAAACGCATTTTAATTGCCTGCGGTCTGCAAATATATTTTTGACATTTGGCCAATAAAAGTATCAAATAAGGCCGAGTGCTATCAAATAATGATAATTACACACGCTAACAGAAGAGAAGAGTTAAGACGAGCTGAGTGCATAGAAGTTTTAGCATTTCGAGTCAAATGTCGTGCGTGACATTTGCCATTAAGCTAAATAATTCCTAACCAGTTTTCATTGTCATTCGGTGACTAAAAACTTCTCGCAAAACTCTTCGAATCAGCGCATGTGTGTGCGTGTGTACATAGTGTGTGTGTGTGTATGTGTGTGTGTGTGCATAATTTTTAATGATTTACAAACTAGCCCGTTGGCGTTTTGAGCTCGAAAACTGACAGTTGATATTCTAGAGGCAGCGAGACCAAAAGAATTGAGATGGGTATGAGCGCTGTGTGCTGAGGGAAATATAATGCAAAATGCAAAAATTGCCGCCAGTTATGAATGGGACCAGTTTCTTTATTTGCTGCACAACTCTGAATGCTCTGAACGGAAAAGGATTGCGTCGAACATGCAACTAAGAATGCCCCCAGGGCGGCAAAAACAACAAAAAAAAAAATAAAAGCAGCAGCTATGGCAAAAAAAAGAACAAAATTTATATGTAGAAGTTAAAAATAAGTTAAACTTAAGTAGCTGCAGGCCGCATTTTGGCATTTTGCATATAATGAGGGTACGCAGGCAGGCAGGCAGGCAGGCAGGCTGCCACATCCATGAGGACTTGTCACCTGGCAGCTGCTGCCACAACCACAACCACAACCATAAACTGGACAGCAGCCACATTTCGGGGACAATTATGAGCTGTGATTGTGGCACTGCCACAGACCCCGACTCGTATATATATCCAAACATAATTATAGGCCCAATGTCGAAGGATGTCCAGTTTTTTGTTATTTTTAAATTATGCTTTATGTACATACATATAGTATGCACTGTAATTTTGGAGACAGCTTTGCCAACCTGCAACAGCAATCAGCAACAGCAGCTGCTGCCGTGCAACATGTGTGCTGCAAGTTTTTGCTGCTGCTGTCTAATTTCGCATGTGGTGGCTCAACTTTTTTGCCGCCTGCAACACTTGTTCCAATAACAACGTAGGTGCCGCATGTTATTTTGTGCATATTTTTTTTCTTTCTGCTGCCACGCCCACACAAGCACAAGTGCAACAAGTCGCAAAGCAAACAACTCGCAAAGATCACATTTAAAATGGGCAACTTAGATACCTCGTATTAGACAATTACACAATTGAAGCATAAATCTGGTATATAATATTTAAAATAAAATACAAACTATGTCAATTTCATGAGCATGAACAACATTTTTATTAGAAATTCGTATTTAAAGACTCGGTGTTGCAATCATTTTCTATTCATATTCAGATTTAACAGGTGTGCTCTTTTGAAGTAGTTAACTTCAAGTACTTAAACCCCCCTTCAAGCAGTTAATATAGGGTATATTTTAGATTCAAAAACAACAACAACAACAAACCGAAAAAATGCATTGCATGTTATTCACCTGCTTCCCGTTCGTCGTTGTCACCTGAGCAAACAAAACACAACCAACAGCAGCAACAACCACAACAACAACCACAACAACAACAAAAACAACAACAACTAAACACACTCGCACAACAGCCAACGTGCAAGGACAATTGCTGTCTAAGGGACTTGGCTAAAGCCGACTAGTGTTTGGTTATTTATGTTGCATCCAACATGTTGGCGATCGAACATGTTGCAAACGTCGCCGTTGCCGCAGGCAACAAACTGCTGCGACTACGCGCCATATTATCAGCCACAACGTAAACACAACAAACGAACAACCAGGCAACAACGCTCAGCGACAGGCGGTGCCAGCAACAACAACTAAAACAACAACAACAGGAATAGCAACCACAACGGCAACAACAACAACAGCAGCAGCAACTAAGTATCCATATCCGCAGCTTTGTTGAGTTTCAGCTCAGTTAGATAGAGATACAGATAGACTGCGAGACAGACAGACGGACGGACGGACGGACGGACAGACAGACACGCGATGGCAACGCTCGCAAACGTTGCTGCCACAGCCTCACCTCAGTCTCTCTCTCGCCTTGCCCCTGGGGCGTTCGCTTGTAATTATAATATTTCAACCCAAATGTTGCCGCCGGCCATGCGCCAATGATGGATTTCAACTCTCTGCCCCGCGCTCTGCCACCATGCCATATAATATACTATACTACACACACACAATAATATATATATGTATGTTTGTGTGTGTATATATACAGACATTCCCAGCTGGTTTTGGCCTGGGTTGTGGCATCGAGGTGCGCCTTCTCTGGGGTTCCGGGGTTGCTAGCTGCTGCTGCCGCCGCTGTGCAATTTGTGGCCAGAGGCCAAAACGGATTGGCCGCAGGCCATACATGTGAATAAAATTACATTCACTATTTTATATGCCATACATATACACATAGATACTTATAGAAATATATATATAAATATATACATATTATATATTTGTATTTGCGGACGATTTGTCTTTTATATACATAGAATTTATACTTTGTCTCTGTCTCAGCGCTAAAGCGAAAAACTAGAGTTATGCTTCTAAGCACATCAATTTAACGCGTTCTTATAGACACAATAATTGAATTGGCAGAGCCAATAACAAGATTAGATCATAGTTCGACTCACACAAAAACAACAACAACAACAAAAACAACAACACATGACCGCTGGCCATTGGCGAGAGAAAAAAAAAGGGGTAAAAGCGACCAAGTTGGTCTTCAACTGTTGCCCAGTTTTCAGTTCTCAGCTTAACTCGTTTGCTGGCGAACATTAATCAGTCAAACAACCAAATTAGCTTCAGACCTGGCTAATAGAGACATAGTCAATTTAGACAGATAGAAAGTCAAATGATGTCTCTCTTTTCAGCCTGAACAAAATGTGAGAAAGTTGCTTGATTAAGTTAAATAAAAACTATTTATTAAGTTAAAGCAAAGAACTTTTGATTAAAGGCGCACATTGTGAAGTTAAGGCCCGTTATAATCCTTGTATATGTGCGCTTAAATTTGCAGCCTTACAGCATATACATACATATGTTTGTGTGCGTGTATTGGTGTAATTAAATTGACATTAATTAAGCTGACACATCCTGCAGCTTCGTTTGTTGCTGCTGCGGCCGCTGCTGCTCAAGTGCCGCTCATTAAACAATTAAGGGATAATTATCAGCGGCGTTGCCTTTTTGCAATTTTCATGCGCAAAGTGTTAAAATCACTTAATAGGCCGCCCAGGATGCCGCAGCTGCCACGCCCCGCTCACCAAAAGCCGCCCATAAAGTCTCTTTCTCACTCCGTGTGTGTGTGTGTTTATGTTGCACGCGGCTGTTTGTTTAATTGTAGCGTTTAACGGCGAACTGGCGAACACAGAGAGGCAGCTATAGACACACATATGATATGGCCATGGAGAGCTGTCTGTAATGTTATGCCAACAACAACAACAGCAAACACACACTATTGTGGACTGCGGCTGGCTCGACGAAGCATAAGCTCACATTAATGCAGTTACACACGCAACACACGCAACACACACACACACGCACACTCAACACTTTGGCAGACAGAAACCAAACAGCAGCCAAGAGCAACAACAACAACAACAACAACAACAACACCAAAAACTGTCGATTCAGTCAGTAGTCACAGTCAGTCAGTCAGTCAGTTAGTAAAGCAATTTGCAGACATGTGTTACACACGCACACTCACACCCACACACTCACACACACACACACACTCGCACACTCACACAGAGGTTGTTGCGTATGTGGAGCACAAAATTCGCACGCTGAAAAATGGTGCAAATGCATTTTAGGCACCTGTCAACGGCCAACAGCAAAAAAAGAAGAAAAACACACACAAAAAAAAAACCTGGCAAAAGAAAAACGGCAAAACAAGCGAAAAATGTGCAGAAAAAAAAGAAGGTAAAAGAAAAACGTGTGAAAAACGCTGCGAGTTTTACAATTAAACAGTAGCTAACCGAACTAAAGTGTTAAGTGGGCCAAAAAAAAAAAAAGGTAAATGTGGCTAAGACAAGTCGTGGCTGGAGGTTGAGAGACTTGGCTTAATTTAAATGGGAGGTAGCTTAAAGCTAGCGAAGATTAATTTATATAAAGATAACATAATTTATATTAATTGGTAGACCGATATTTATATATAGATATCAAATCAGATTAACTCAAAGCTGTCAGTATACAAATAATACAAACACACACAAAAAGCATAGAACTATGTTTGTTGTTTGGTTGGTTGTCCTTTTTTGGTGCAGTGTAGCCACACAACAGAATCGTGTGATTATACCGCAGGATCGGAATTGTGTCCTGGACGCGGACGGCGGCTTGGAATGCTTCGATAAGGATATGCATTGTCCCAGCTTGTTGAAGCACTTCGATCTGCGCGATGACGAGAACAGCAACCTCTTGGATGAGTTGGTCTATGGCCATAACGGATTGCGCAATCGGCTGGCCATGAAGCTGGACACTTGCGACATGCTGGAGATGAGCTGGGACGATTATCTGGCCGAGCTGGCGAATCGAGATCATCTGAACTGCTTCCGTTCGGTGGCCGACTTTAAGAAGATCGAACTGAATTTGGGGCTGGCGTTCGATAAGGTGGTGCGGGGCAACAGCAGCGATTTGGCACGCAGCAGTTTCTTCCTCAAGAATATCTACTTCCGGCATTTTCTGGAGTTCGCCGTGGCCAGCTGGTACGACATGCACGTCCTGCTGAAGTCACCCGAACGTATCATCTACAAGAACATCAATTACTTCAAGGTCCTTGGCGACAATTGCTTTACGCGCATCATCAATCCACATACCCATCGATTTGGCTGCTCCTATGCCATGTGAGTGGGCGAGAACTTGGTCCGAGAGTGTCCTTACTGTCTTTACTTTGTTTGCTGTAGGTTCTACGATGGCCTCAGCCTGATTTGCTATTACTTTCCCTATATGCCCACGAACAATAGCGTTTTTCTGCGGAAGAAGCCCGAGGAATATCAATGTCCCTATAGCTTTCCGATCTTGAATCCGATCTTTAAACGACTCTGCCGCTACGCCGAGTACAAACAATCCACAGAGCGCACATTTCATTAAGCATGGCCATAAAGAACCAAACTATGGTTTGACAAATTCGCAAATGCTTGTCGCTCATATCAGGGTTAAGGGGTTAAGGGTTAAGGGACACATGGTCTGATTATGGGTGGAGAAGGGGCAGCCACTGCTCGGAGTCACATGACCCTTATCATAACTGGCCCGAATAGCTACATCCCAAAGCGTCTACTTTCGCCCGAAAGCAAATAAAACAAGCGGGCTAAGCAAACGAAGGGCAGTGCTCGACTATCAAATGCCCTGTTTTAATTTTACTTTTATAGTTTGTATTGAGATTGAGCAAAATATATATAAATTTATAAATAAAAAATGATTTTATATCATAAATTATAATTGTAGCTCAATTTTTTTAAGCAAAAACAAAATAATTTCTTTGAGTGTATGAACCCTTCTGGTTTTACTTATTGCTGGGTAAATGGGGGCCGCATAAATTCCTGTTTGTGGTTTGTGGCCGCCTTTTGTGGTTGGCTGCTCGTATCATCAACGCTGCTGCGGCTGGACTTGGACTTGGCTGTGGCACTGCCTCATAAACGGAGTGGCAGCGGCGCAGTTGCCCCGAAGGTGTAAAACTTGTTGGTGTATTACCGTCTTGAGTTGTTGCTGTTGTTGTTGTTGTTGTTGCACACTTTTCAAAACTGCCTGTCAATGCGTGACATTTCATATTTAAGTTATAATCTGCATGCATTACTTTTGGGATCGCCAGGCGACCGATATACACACACAGACACTCACACACACACACACACACACACCGTGGAAGAAGAGAAGGAGAGAAAGGAAGAGACGCAAACATGTATAAATTTAATGGTATACAAAATTAACTGGAGGCTAATTTTCAATAAAACTGACAGCTATGTAAAATGAGGAAAGCACACTCACACACACACACACACACACTCGCTTGCGTGTGTGTGTGTGTGTTCTTTTGTGCTTGACGTGCAGCAAATTGAAATGGAAACGAGTGAAATACAAATACAAACACGGACATATGCACAAATAATGTGTGTGTAGAGATGTCCGCTTTATAAATTAAACAAAAACTTAATAAATAGCTAGAAGCAATTAAGTTGCAATTAATAACGGCTTTGGCTCTTCCTTTCTCCTTCTCTCTCTCTCTGTCTCGTTTGTCTTTTGTGCCAAACAGCCAACAGCTAACTGGCAACAACAACCAACCCACGCACAACCGTTCTACGGCAAGATTCTCGCTACCACTCACACTCGAACAGAGTGCAAGCCAAGTCCGTCAAACATGCTGGTCCTCGCATCAAACCAGTTTCATGTCTTATCACTGCAAACGCATCTAAATTATCACGAATGCCGGCAGCAGCAGCAGCTGAACGCAAACCAGAACGTACCGAAGCACTGCGCGCATACATATGTAAACACAACAAAGTTGCCTCTCGCTCGCTCTTGCTTTTGCCGCTTTGCTCGTCCTGCTTTTCAACGTCGTCCGCACGAACATGTTGCGAGCGTTGCCTCGGGCCATACTCAAACTGGCTGCAGCTCGAGCATTCAGTTCGGTTCGGTCTGATTTGGGTCTGTTGCCTGCCCGCTGCCTGCTGCTTGCTGGCAACCCCTGCCCTGTTAGCCGCCTCTTGTTACTCCTGCTGCTCCTTGGCCGCGGGCTATTCGCTTGTAATTATAATATTTCATCCCAAAAGTAGCTGGCGGGCATCAGCGTCAGTTTCGTTTGCGGCTTGTTGCAGGCTGAAGGAACAGGGTGCGACAGGGGGGCAACAGGCAGAGGACAGCACAGCACAGCACAGCGCAGAGCAACAATGCAGCCAACGCCAACAATGATGAATTTTTGAACTTGGCGTGTGGGTTACTCGTACAGTAATGTCTGCCACATAAACGCCAACGCCAACGTCAACGCCAACCGCTGCGAGACAAACAAAAATACTTTCGCACTCCTCTCAGCCCAGACACAAACTTTTGCGCTGCGTCCTTCGCCGCATGTCCTCCAGCGCTGCGTACACCCAGCTTGATTGTGTGCCTTCGCATACCTGTTCTATGCCGCTATCAAATAATAAAAAAGCCAGGATTTCATTCTTGTGCTGTTTACATAGAAATGCGGCTCAAAATTAAATAGGCTCGGGCTCGTTATTTATGGACAATAAATTAGCCATCAAAAACGGCGCAGAGCACACAGCGCTCGAAGGCGCCTAAAAATGCTGCTGACACTTGCAAATGCAATTCCAATGGCAATGGCAATGGCAATGGCAAAATGCTATTTTAAGTGCAGTCCGAACGCTTGACATGTGCAACCTGCCACTGGAGAGCGGGGCCTGTGCTGAGGTGTGCTTATATTTTGTGATAAATTGAGCCGCTGGCCCGCAGCTAAAATCAGTTTCATATTGCTAAAATAATGCAAGCTTCAATTCGGCTGCTGTTGTCTGTAGATTTGGTAGCTTTTGGTAGCTTTGGTGGCTTTGTGGCTGCAGCTCAAATTACCGCATCGTTTGCGGCGACATTTAATTAAAATTTTCTTTTAGGCAAGCGTCGTGTGCGCATATCTAGTTTGCAGCTTTTGGCCAACTTTGTTATTTTTTTTTTGTTTTTTTTGGGGTTGCGGGCGCCGCGTTTATCAGCTGGCAATTTAGTGGCTTGAAGATAAGTCGCAGTGCACTTAATACCAACTCAGGGAAATGGCCATTAAAACGACACTTAATGACCAAATGGCAATTGCTATGCGTTCCCATTTGTTGGCAACATTTGTGTGGCACTTGCCACTGCCACAGCGACTGCAGCTGCGGCTGTTATCAGCAGTGGCTGCTTCTACATAATTGCAGCGCTCAATGGAAAGCAGACAGCAACCACAACAACAATAACAATAACACAATAACAACATGTGGCATTGTGTCGCATTGTGCGCTGTGTGCCAATAATATTACACATACGCCGCATGGCCAACAAGAGAAAAGGCAACGGCAACGGCAACGGCAACTTCAACGACAACCGCAACGTTTAATTTCCCGTTTGCCACAACGCAGCGTTGCTTTTGTTCAGCCGAACGTCGCATTGAAGTGTTTTTCCTATCCAAACCGAGTCCTTCTCCTCTCTCCTAAAGCAAACGGCATAACGGAAGCTTTGCCGGCGTTTCCGTGCACCATTCTTTGCCAAGATGTTGCGGCATAAGTTTGTTGCCTATTTCTAAGACCTATCGACTGTGAAATACCCTAGAAATAGAGACGATAATATACATTTCTTTTAACTATCCTGGAAGAAAAGCTTTAGTTTTATAATTGCCTTCCAATCTTTCAAAATTTCAAGTTACCAACAAATGTTGCCATCTTTATAAATACCCTCTAAAACATTACGTTAATTAAATGTGGCTGCTTGACGTGCATATCTGTAATTGAGTTGAGCTTAGGGTTAATCCTTTAACTCGTCTTTTAACTTGCCGAGATTGTTGTTTTGTTGTTGTTGTTGGCTGTGATGTGAAGTTGAACACAAATTTTGAGCGCATAATCAATTTTCTATTTTCTATGCAATTATGCGCTTCATTGAGCAATCGCAGTGCCAAAGCGCCAAATGACGGGGCCACGTTTAGACACAATTTAATTAACAGTCACACACACTCGCACACACTCGCAGCACAACAACAAACGAATTCTGTGTGTCTCTGTGCATTGAATTTGAAAGTGGCATTCATGCAGAAATTATGCAACTGTCAGTTGCACAACAAAATCAAATTGTTTGTTGTGCCTCCGCCAAGAGTGTGTGTGTGTGTGTGTGTGTGCGAGTGTGAGCTAAATAATTGCCGCACTTTGATTGAGTGCATATACATTTATACTATACAGTAAATATTTATTAAAGAATCAAAGATGCAAGTTCGTTGTTTAATTCTACTCCTTTGATAGTAGAAGTTTATTTATACACATAATTTGATAGAGTTTAGTTTTTGGCAGCTTTAAAGTCAATTAAAGCACTGGGAAAAAAGAAGTCAAAGTCAAAGTAGAAGTCAGTCAGCTGCAGCAACTGCTGCTGTTGCCCGTGGCAGACACATTTTCAGCCTCAAATAGCTGCCGGCAATGGCAAAGCAACGGCTAAGCAGCAACTAAAAAAGGAAGCAGCAACAACAGCAACAACAACAACAGCAACAACAACAAGTGCATTTAGTTGCGCCGCACGAAATTGCCGCCAGCTACACACACAGACACACACAGAGCGAGACAGACTGTGGCTATATACAAAAGGCTTATGTACAGCTGCTGGCCACCCCCAAATGCCCACCGAGACCTTGGAGGCTTGAAGGAGTTGCGGATGCTGGCAACGGGCGTTGACTGTACGGCAAAAAAGCGTCGCTGCGTGAAAAACTCGAGAGCCGCTGGCAGAAACGCGGCAGCGTTCGCCGTACGCTTCGGTTTGCTAATGCTGCCCCAGGACGTTACCGCTTTGATGAGCGGAGCAGAGGACAAACGAGAGACGAGCAAACGGCAATGGCAAGGACGACAATGTGGCAGGAGGCGAGAGATCGCATAAGGCATAATGGCCACGCCAGGGAATCTCTCTCTGTGTGTGTGTGTGTGAACGGTTAGTGGGTACTGCAAATGGCCTGCGGTTTTGCGCCTGCGCAGCTCGAAAGGTAGACGCCAGCAGCAGCAGCAACAACAACAGCTACAGCATAAAAAGCCAGTGGCCATGTGGCAACATTTCAATCTCCGCTCTGTTATTTGCCAACTAAATCCCCTAAAGGGACAAATTGTATAATTTGTGCGCTGGCCATGCTTAAAATACAAATGTATACAATATGTATACTTTTCATCCCTTAGATCATTATTTGTCGCTCAAGCAGTTTACTGCTTGCAGAACTCGCATTAACATACCAAAACTCTGTTAGCAGCACACAAAACTGTTAATCTAATAATATGCCTCTTCTAGCAGGCTGTGCTCACTAATTTCTCATTTAACTAAATGTGAACTTAGACAAATTTCATTTTTACTCAATGACTGCCTAACATTTTATATTTTTTAATTTTTATACTAGATTTTATCTGTGCAGAATGTGGAATAAACCGCAGTGAGTATCATTCTAAATGGACAACAGGCTACTTTTAACTCACAACTTTGTAGAAAGCACAGAAAGCAAACTGCCGCAGCTCCAGATGTAATTGAGTTGTACAAAAATAGTGAATTTGTGTCGGATTCGTAAGTTTTTAAAGCGTTTGCTGCTAATCCCTGATCTAAGGTCTAGTTCAACTGTAGCTTGGATACGGTTTGCGCGAGCGCTGTCAAAATCACGGCTGATGGACAGATAACAACGAAAACTATTGGCAAAATGGGTGATCGCCATTTACAAGCCGAACTCAAGTTGCCAGGACTGCAGGAGCGTTGCGCCGTCTCGACCAACAAGGATCTATTCAGGTTGTCAACTATATTGGCCGACTATGAAGCACACCACCAGATACGGGGAGAGATTGAGGACTTATATATGGGCCCGGAAATGCAAAAAAATAAACAAAGGATACAGTCGAACAAGTTGGCGCATGTGCATTGCAAGGATTGCAAGTTTGTAAACGCCGCCACCAACTTTAGCGACCAGCTCGAAGGTCCACCGATTAAGCTACAGAGAGCATATATGAGAGAAACCAAACACATTGAAGTGCCCAGAGAAGTGACCCCTCCGACTGTACGAAGAAAGCAGAAGAAAATCAAAAAATCAAAGCCGCCACAAATAAATATCCAGTCGGGGGATTCCACAGATGCGAGCTACTATGAAACGGCAACAAGTAACCGACAGTCGCCTAAATACAAGAAGCGCACAGTTCACGTAAGTTAAACAGCACTGTTAAGTGACTCGCAGTGTTAACAGAGAGCACTGTTAATAAGCTGTAAACTGCTTGTTTGCCTAATTCAACAATATTTCATTAGCAATCGATTCCAACTTATTATGAGCAATCGATGCCCACTTATTGTGAGCAATCAATTCCAACTTATTGTGAGCAATCGATGCCAACTTATTGTGAGCATAAAGCAGAGCAACAAATAACGCAGCTGAAGAGCTATGTACCTGAAGAAAAGTCCAAACCCGCCACGGTCGACAAACTGGTGGCTAATCTGAAAGGTGTTGCAAAATTCATAGGTAAGTTCAACATTTAATTAATAAAATAATCTCTGTAATCGCAATTTATTAGATGACTGGTATTGCTATACACTGTTGTTGTTCCTGGCCGCTGTGGTTTATCTCGTCTATGTGCTGTGCTTTGATATTTCGCTTTATATCAGCGAGGAGCGACGCTATTTGGCCAAAATGCGATCGGCTTGCCTTGTGGCCAAGTGTTTCTATTATATTATGCGGCTGCTGAGGGTGCCCATATTTTGAGTTGAATTTTTTGAAAAGCTGCTCATCACAAATTTTAGTTGATTTTATGCGCACATTTTGTGGGAATATTTATTGTAAAATATTTATAAATGTATATTTTAGTCATAAGTGTTGAAATCCAAACGCACTCGAACGCCTTCATTGCCACGCCCCCCCACAAAAAGCCGCCCAAATGCACTCGCTGAGCACCGCTTGACCAAATGAAAAACAAACAATTCGCTTTTGTTGTTATCCCAAATAACACTAAAAACCAGCAGCAAGAATAACAGCAAAAACCAACAACAACAGCAACAACAAAAGTAAAAACGCCAGCGAAAATAAACCGAAACCGAAATTGTGTAAAGTGTTAAAAATAATAAATTATTTCTGTTATTCTAAATGGTATTAGAGAGCCGCCATGCATAAATTTAAACCTCGCGAGTGTTAGAAAAATATTACCGCTATCGCAATTTTGGCCACCTAAATCGCAATTGAAATTTGAATTTGAATTTGAATTTGAATTTGCAATCCCAATGCAAACACAGTTCACAGTTCACAGCCGTGTCAAAGGGCACACAAAAATTGCCGTATTCGTATTTGTTTTTACCGCACAAACAACATAAATTTGTCAAAAGCTTTGGCTAATATTCAACGTAGTTTTCAGTAGCCAAAATAAATAAATACAAATTTAAATGAATATTTCTAAAATTGTTGCAAAAATTACTCTGAAAATTCATAATTGCATTTGGGCATAAAAATTAATATGAAATGCACAAATTAGTTTTATTCTGGAATTTAAGAGTGTTTAATTTAAAGGTAACTATTCTTAATAGACAACATTTTGGGAACTGTAATACTAATTTTTAAACTTAGGTACTTAAATAGTTTATCAGCCTAGAGCTACAAATAAGAAGAACTATCAATATAATTATTTAAATGATATAGAATAATAAACAATTGTATGTATAAGCAACAGTCGGAGGCAAAAATAAGAATGTGAAGAAATTTATTTCTTTATAAGCCCAAATTTTAGCTAAGGCTAATTGCAGTTTAACTAAAGCTTATTCTAGTTTAAAAGGGTAGCTGGCTACTTAATATATATAAAGTTCTTTTGGCCTTTCCTCAAAGGTTTGATTGCTTACTTAAATTTGATTTATTTCTATAAATTTATATCAAATTTTTGCACATAATTAAAGTTGTTCTTTGATGTATTGTTGTGGAGTGGACTACAAATGATGCCAAAGACGCAACATTTTGGGACAAGAGATTAGCGACAAATAGATGTATTATAGCCCTCAGCGAGCTAAGCCTTTTAGCCCGTGGCCCAGTGCTTATGTGTATGTGTGTATATGGCACAATTTATATAATTTGAAGCTATTTTGAGTTGATGTGCTCTGTGGGGGCTATAAATCAAGGTTACTTTCACATTGGCCATAAATACTCAGGCAAGAAGATGCCCTGGCCAGAAACCCGCCAGAGACTCCCACAACTGAGGCGAACATCGAACTTGTTCGTGCTTTGGCTTTAGCTTTGGCTAGGGCGTGCGTGTGTTTGTGTGTGTGTGTGTGTGTGTGTATTGTTATCACAACAACAGCATCTAAATTATCATGGCCAAAAGGCAAACGCAGCAGCAGCAACAGCTTACAACGTAAACACAACACGACGACGAACAATGCGACGCGCAGACGCCAAACACGAAACATTTTTTACTAATAAATCGCCGCCAGGGCATTTCCCAATGCTCTGTTCTCTCTTCGTAATACATATTTCACATGAAATGCAGCCGTTGGCCAAAGGCTATAGAAAGAAAAAATCAAAAAATCAAAAAAAAATCAAAAAACAAAAACACAATAAAAATCTTACCCCAAGCTAAAGAAACCAAACACAAAAGTTGATCTACATGAAAAATCTCCTTTTTTATTATTATTACATTCAACATAATTACGTAACTCTTTTCACACACATATTTAAATACTTTAAAGTTTGGCTTTTGTGATTTGTGTCTCCGCAAACATTTTCTTAGCCGCATTTCTCAACAGCTTTCCATTAAAGTTGACTGGCAACTGATCCACAAATCGAACTCCCGCATGGAGCTGTTTGTAGTCCACAGAGATGCGTTTGGCCACGTGATCGATCACCTGCTGCTCGGTCAGGTGAGTCTGCGGCCTGCGAACAATTAAAGCGCCAGCTGCATCGCCGTAGAGTTGATCCTGGATGCCCACGACGCAGACATCCTGCACGGCGGCCAGCTCGCCGATGAACCGTTCGATCTCGCTGGGCGTATAGTGCATGGACTTGTACTTGAGCAGATCCTTTTTGCGATCGACAACATAGAGTTGATTATTCGAATCGAAGTAGCCCAGATCGCCCATGTGGAACCAGCCGTCGGAGTCCAACGTTGCCGCCGATTGTTTCACGTTTCCATAATAACCATTCCAGTTCCGATTGGTCTTGATCAGGATCTCACCGATCTCCTCGTGCTCCAGTCGATCGCCTCGCTCGTTCACGATCCTTACGCATATGCCTGGCAGAAGGCCGCCTACCAAGTGCTCTGTTGTGGAATTCAGGCACATCGCTATGATGTCTGTCTCGGTGGTGCCGTAAACACAGACGAACTGCGCCGACTGGCAGATACCCTGCGCCGCCTGCACAGCGCCCGCCTTCACCCAGCCGCCGCCGTACATGACGTACTGCAGACTGGCCAGAGCTTCTGGCGTGGCCAGCGGACTGGTGAACAGCTCGTTGAACTGCCAGTGGGAGAGGAAACACTGGCTCAGCTGCCACCGCACCACAATTTGCAGCAACAGCTCCACGCTGAATGGCTTGGCACAAACAATGCGAGTGGAACCGTTTAAAGTGCTGCTCAACAAGGCTTTGATGGCCGTCAGCCAATCAAAGCTCGCGGTTGTAAACAGGACATCGTTTAAGCCACTGGTGCTGTGATCAAATTAAATGGGTGTTAGAAAAAAAGAATGCTATCTATATATGTTATATATATATTTACGGTGAAATCAGCAACAGCTGCGAGTTGGTTAACGTCACAGCCTTGGGCAGTCCCGAGGTGCCCGAGGAGCAGATAATGCCCATTGTTTGATCAGCGCCAAAGACGAGTTTAGTGGGTCTGGCCAAGATTGAGTTTGATTGAGATTTAAATATTATTATATAAAGTCAAGCATGTCAAACATTCTTATCAATAAAATACATTCAACTTACGCATATTTATTGTCCCCATTTCTAAATTCCAACACTTCCTCAATCGTTTTCACATTCTCAATGTGTTCGGTTAGCGTTATAATCTGAGGCCTCCAGTTTTTAGTTAGCGATTTTAATAGCTCGTAATCGCTGCCATCGCAAAAGATCAGCTTTGGTTTTGTTATCGCATATAGATTGGCTATAGCCGCTGTTTCCAGGTGGGGGTTGACGGCGTGAAAGGGCGTGGCATTGAAGAAGCATGCAAATAGCAAATGAGTTGCATGAAGGGTATTTCTAGCTATGACTCCGACAATGTCCTTGTGCGTGAGTCCTTCGGCCTTGAGGTACTGGGCTATGCTAACGGACGCTGTCAAAGCCTGCGCATTGGTAACAACTTGGCCTGTTTCGTGTATTATCTGCAGTTACATTTGAGCGGTGTAAAAAGTGGCTTTTTATATATGCTCTTCTACCTGACATATATTTGTTGGACTCTCCTTAAGTGTTTTGAAGACAAGTTCGCCTATGGATATTTTGGGATCGGCAAATAACATGTTTTCCGCGCCATGCCAAAATCTCTCCTCTTTATTGTAGTACGTCTCGATCAACGACATTTCAAACGACTTTCTTTGTGAACAGTTAAACACTAACTGAATAAACTTATCAGAAAACGCAATTTGCACTTCTATATTCGCCTTTAGCAACAGTTTTCTGTTTGTTCGTATTCTTTCGCACAATCAGTTGAGCTCTTATCAAATCTGGTTTAACAGGTTTCAAAGTTGCTTTGAAAAATCAGTTAATTGCGGTAATCTGTAAGATTGCATTTTACGGGATAGGTCAATAAGCAATTTTTATATTTAGAAATTAATAATGCCAAATTTCGTTTATTAGCTATCATAAACAATTCTAATTATTGCACCTAATTGGAATACAGCAACAAAAGTATATCACATTATTTTGTTTCAGTCCATTAAAGCAAATTATATTTTTAATTAAATTAGTTGCAGCCAATCTCAATTTGCAATTAGTTTATTAATAGAAAAATAAATAATGAAGTGCAGGTGACAATAAAGGTTAATATTTTATGCTTAATAGTTTCAACGAATAGTTTCTACGAATAATTCTTCGATCACTCGAGTTTTCCAGCTTCATTTTATTACCCACAAAGAGAGGTCAACTGTACAAAAGGTTGTGTCTGAATGCGCAGACGCCGAGAGTTTTATGTGCTCGAAGGGCTCAATTGAACTTAAGGGCATTCCCACACACCAGCACACACACACACACACACACACAGATTTATATATAAATATATCACACACTTACGAACACACCCACAAGCCGCTAAATACACATACATATGAAATGTGGGAACTTTTTGGCTCTTAATCAGTTTGCCTTGAAGTCAAAACCACATCGCACACAACAAACACACACACACAACAAACACACACAGCACACACACACTGATAAATTGAAACCTATCTTTGGTATTTTGTTTTTCTTTGAAGCAACAATGCGCCAACAATGGCCCTGGGGCTATCCTTAGTACGGACTACGACGCTCATTTATTTCACAGTCGTGGACAAGATAATCGCCAATGTCCGCTTAGAGGTAGACAACGACGAAGAAGACGACGAAAATGTTTAGGCCCAATAGCAAATGGCAAGTATATGACCATCTACATACATACATACATATAAATCTATGTATATATGTATATGTATATGGACTGCAGCCAAAGTCGTTTGTTGGTGGCTTTAGGAAATGTATTTCAATAATTTTCACACGAAAATCAGTTGAATGAAGTTGTTTTTGTTTTTGTTTTTGTTTTTGTTTTCGTTGGCTCGCAAAGTCATTTGTATGTCTTTTAAGTCTTAATTTGCGCAGAGGCACTAGAAAAAGAAAAGGAAAAAAAAAGATGCCCAGCAGCTGGCCGAGTAAGCGAGCCATGTTTGTTGCCCATCAGGCCATCAGTCAGAGCTCAACTAGCTGCAGTAGCTGCTGCAACTCAAGCCAAATAGGCAGCAGCACATGCAACTGGCTTACACACGCACACGCACACAACCACACGCACACAGTCACACTCACACAGAAAGGGGAAAAAGCGGAACTGTCACAACGAACGTCAGTTTTGGTAGCTGGGGCCACCTTTGGGCGCCGGCCTCGTTCCCATTCCCCCCGCCCCCATGTTAGCCCGGGTAGCAGCTTGGCTACAGCTCCATTTTGGCATCGTTGTCATGGGCAACGCTGCTCTGGGCACCTCTGGGGCCTGTTTCGCTTGTAATTATAATATTCCAGCCAACCCAAAATGTTGCCCCAGGCCGAGCAGCAGCAGCCACAGCGGCCAAGGCAGGAAGATGAAGCGGCGTCGTCGTCGTCGTCATTCGGGGCCGCAGCCACACGGAACTTTTGTTGTTGCTCCAGTTGCTGTTGTTGCTGTTGTTGCTTCTATAGAACGTAGCTGTGCCGCATGCAACACGATGTCGCCTGAAGACTTTGCGGATGACCTCGAGCGCCACAAATGCTGATTACGTAGACGCTCCCTTCTCCATTTCCTTGCGAACAATAAAAAAAAATGAACGGATAAAAGTGACTTATACGAATGTGTTGTACCCTGTTTATTGTGGAATGAATGTGTTTGCTGAGTAAAATTTAGAAGCCTTAAGAGAATGTTGTTGTATGTGAATGATCTTTAGATGTGATATTTATAAATTTTTATTTAATCTTTTTTGATATGTTTCTCTCCATCTCCCTCTTTTATTCCCAATTCAGTTGGCTGCATAGGTGACTTGGTGCTAAACCATATCTTTTTTAAGATATATTTTTATTTTATTTTACTTTACTTTACTTTACTTTACTTTACTTTAATTTAATTTAATTTAATTTAATTTAATTTAATTTAATTTAATTTAATTTAATTTAATTTAATTTAATTTAATTTA